>JANHFL010003091.1:71295-91503 GCA_032468155.1 Oxyrhabdium leporinum
TAAAGATGGTTTATAATTATGAATATGCCAATATAAGTAACAGAATTGTAAACAAGCTAAGCTAATATAAAGAGAAAGCTAGTCAAAAATATTCTGTTATATCACTACTGTTAGTATATGTATTAATATTTGTGTTTGCCCTCTTTTTCTGTTTGTTTTTTTTTGCTAATGATATGCCCTGACAATACACTGTATTCGAAATGTTTATGAATAATATACAGAAATCAGAGCCGCACTTTCCAGCTACCCACAATACAAGGAGTCCTCGCTTAAAAACAACATACTTAGCAACAGTTCAAATTACATTGGGGCCGAAAAATGACTTATGACCGGTTCTAATATTACAACAGTTGCAGCATCTCCACGGTCATATGAGCACAATTCAGGCTCTTGGCAACTGTTGTATTTACAATTGTTGCAGCATCCCACAGTTAGGTGATCCCCATTTGGAACCTTCCTAGTTGGCTTCCAACAAGCAAGGTCAATGGGGAAGCCAGCAGGAAATTGCAACTCATGGTCACATGGTGTCTTGCTTAACAACCATTTTAGTTAGCAATAGTGCAATGGGAATCATTAAATGAGGACTACCTGTAATTAGAAAGTTACAGATAAAAATGGAAATATCTATACCTGACTGAACACAGTGGAGAACCTATGATATTGCTGGTCATGCAGTGGGGAGCTGATGGGGGTTGAAGTTCCACAGTAATTGAAGGTCAACACGTTCATCACTTGCATTCCTCACTGATTTTTTAAAATAAACTGCTAGGAACATTACCTTTTATTTTCTGGATCACGGGCCACCATGACAAAAGTTGCATCTAACACGGGGCAATAGATTCCTCCATCAAGTAACTAAAATAAAAAAATATGAGAGAGGAAAAACATGATTAGAATCAGTATCCAGTGATAATTAAATTAAAACTTGATACACTATTTCAGAATTGAACTATTTTTTTCCTATGGATACCAAAAAAGAAAAAAGGCAAGGAAATTTAAGTACAATACATACTATCAATATTTATTAAAAAGAGTTTATAAGTAAGATTCTCCTTGTCAATTTAATTGTGCCGGTCAAAAATCATATTCTCTTCAAACAGACCAAAATATACTTTAATAAACAAGGATGTTACATTCCAGTTTGTACTTACTCCTTTTGAATACTGTTTTACTATTTGGCTAACCTGACACAGGATTTTATTAAAAGATCCAGTATAGCTTGCCAAATGTAAGAATTTAAATTCAGACTCTTAGAGCAAATGAAGCTCACTATCATTAACCTGAAGCATGTGTATCTTCACTTCCATTGAAGTTTTTCCAACCCAGGAAACATTCCCAGTGAACTTGATATCACAATCCGGATGAATATGCTGCTTCCATAAACCTAAAAGAATAGAGGAAGGGAGTCAAGAGCACAGATTCTGATAATCAACATTTATCTAAGGGAGACAGTACTACTTTTAAGAGATCAATTTGGGGTCGGCAACCTTTTCAAGCAGCAGGCAGCTTCCTGAAATGTTGTAGTATCAATTATTTTCCACTGCACTCCTGCAACTTAAGCAAGAACATTGATCCTCTTGGTAATCTTGCAAGAATTTGGCCTTTTTAAAATGTTAAATCCTATTATTTAATTTTCCAGAAAAAAAGTAACACATCTTTTCTGTTTGTTATAATACAATATCTAGCATATGTGATATAAATGTCTAGCCTATGGAGTGATATATTTATTCAGTTGGACGTTTGAGTAAAATGGAGAGGATACATTCAAAACTGACATGTTGGCAACAAACATATATTCATCAGAACATGGAATCATTCCTGAAAAAGGTCATCTAAAAGTGTCAGGAGAGCTTTGTCTTCTCTTTTGCACCTTCCCAACATCAGTTTAAATCTCAGCTGTTTTTCACTGAATAACACAGTGTGAACTTCTCAGACAGACATCAAGCCATTAATAATTAAATACCTACCAATTTTATCCACGAGTGCTGTAACAATTGATAAAGGAGATCTCAGAGTGGCTTCATTTTTTGTGTGGGTATAACAAATAAGAACTGTAAACAAATAAACAAACAGAAATGCTCTATTAATTCCTCTTAGAACTTATATACTGGTGGAAAGCTTTCAGTATGATCTTTGTATCATCCAAAGACATTTTTAAATGTACAAGGTCTATCTGCCTTATAATATGATTAAAGAGAGTTCAGTCTGACAAATTAAGACTAATAGGGGTAATTTATTTTATTTATTACAACATGTAATATTGTGCAGTGGCTTGCCCTGTCGGTATTGTTGGGGGTGTTGTTTTCTCCTTTGTACTTCCTTGGTTAGGCTGTTCTTTACTTTACACTGATAGGTCAAGCTACTATATTCAAACAACGAGCAAACCCTACTCCATTCTAGCATTGAAGATGTTACCTAGTTGGGTAATGAAACATCTACAAATGAACAATCAAGCTCAGAAAGTACCAAGGTCTTGACAGTTCAATCTTGATGTACATGTATATATATTCTCTTCTATTAGTAAACAACTACTTGGAAATACTTAAAATAACATAGCAGGAAAATAACAAAAACTGCTGCCAAACTTTTAACAGATAATTGATTACACTGTTTTTTAATTTGGATTACACAGAACTTAATATTCTGCTTTCAGTTTATATGTTTGTTATAGAGTTTATACAAATGAAAAGGTGGTATATAAGTAATGAATTAATAAAGCCAAAAATTACATGCTCACTTATTGCAGAAGCATTTTTCATTGCTACAAAATATACATTAAGCAGGAAGTTACAATAATGTTATCTGCACTTTTAAAGGAGTTCTAAATAATTAACTCAATTTAATTCATTAAGCATAACTGCTTTCAGAATAGATGGAGAAAAAAATTCAAAGGATCAACCAATTTTTCTACCTTCCTTCACTGATCCCACTGAGACACTTCATCACCAATTTTCATCTTACCCAAGGAACCATACTAATTAAGAACAATGCTAATTGTAATATGAGTTCAGTGATTCCAAAAGAGAACCGCCAGTTTCAAAGATATACCTATGCAGTATGTTTAATTAACAATCATATAGATGTTATATAATCCAAATGTGTTCAAATTTTCCCAACCTATCAGATCACTAGAAAAAAATGAAATTATGAAAGTACCACATACCTCCTAAGCTGTCAAGGTCTTCAAGTAGTCGACCAAATCTAAAATATTACACAGCAATTAATCTGTATTCATTTTACAGCACCAACAACCAAATGTTTTATTTTATTGAAAAATGAAAGTAATCTATTTTTACCTGACAGTGTTTTGCATATTGAGATATTTTTCTCTTATTTCAGGCTGACTTCCTAAAGGCAAGATAACTTCTATATAGCTGTCTTTCATTTTCCTAGGGGGAAGGTCACCTTGGGTTTTAGCAAGGAGTGTATGTAAGGCTTTTCTTTCATTCATCGCTTGCACATGGTCTCTGGAGGAAGGGTAAAGCAAAATCAAATTATGCCATGTGGGTAAAAAAAATCAAACCTCAGCTTATCAGACTTCAGATGCAATGGATAAAATCCGTTTGATGGTTTAGGCATGTATAAAATCTCATTTGCACTTAATTGGCATTTAAGTCTCACACACTCTTTCCCCCATTAGTCAGTTAAATCATAGGTTTACTATATTAAGCAGCTACAGGACATTATTAATCTGCAATAATATATTGTAATGCATTCTTTCACCTCTACCAAATGCAATTATACCATGATACACACACACACACACAATATCATACCTCCAATTGGTGGATGCTCCCACTAGCTCTCTCAATTTACTTCGCACTGAAACAAAATAAAACCCAGTCAGAAATATTTAATGGGATAAATCTGATCAAGGACCACTACAGTACTGCACTTTTGAAAAGCAGAAGTGTAAGCAGAAGTCATGCAAAGAATGGCTAAAAAGCAAAAGCTGGCCAGGTTCACTGAGATTCCAATGAATGGTATATTTAACAATGAATGGCATCCTTTCTCATTTCTGTAACATTTTAATTTTCAAAAAAATCCAGTTATCAAGAAAACTTATTTATTTCTTTTGAATTTAAATTTCAGGCTACCTACTCCTTCATAACCCTGAATGGCATATAGGGATTAAAAAAGAACAAAATATTGTTAAAACCATGAAGAATATTTGGATATTGTGGCCTACTCTTGATTGTTGCCCAGCAAGAAAGGTTTGACATTCCAAAATAAATATTCAGATCAAGTCACTGTATATACACATCCATACTCATTTATCCTGAACCTGCAAGGAAAATTTAAACAAGGAGCAGGTTTACCTTTACATAGCTAATAAGATACCAATACACATCTGAAAATGCATGCCTAGATTCTGTAAACAAATCAAATGCATTTTCTGATACATCTCAATCATAACCATCAACATTTGTGCTTTAGTCAAAATGTTACACTCCAATAGAAAAGGAACATTAAAAAATGAAATTTTAGATTCTAAGGAAATATGGGAGAATCAGAAGAGAATAACATCTATGGGAATGTGGAGTTAGATGAGAGTTGATATATTTTTAAAAAAATTATATTACACAGATAGTCCTTGACTTAATTCAGTTCAGTTAATGACAGTATGAAGTTACGACACTGAAAAAAGTGACATGACTATTTTTTACATTTATGACCATTGCAGCATCCCCATAATCATGAAATCAAAATTTGGATGCTGGGCAGCTGACTCATATTTATGACAGTTGCAGTGTCCTGGGATCTCTTTTGCAACCTTCTGACAAACAAAGTCAACAAAGAAGCCAGATTCACTTAACAATCATCAACTGCAGTGATTCACTTAACAAGTGTGGCAAGAAAGGTCATAAAATGGGGCAAAACTCACATAACAAATGTCTTGCTTAGCAACATAAATTTTGGGCTCAATTGTGGCCGTAAGCAAGGACTATCTGTAGGTTGATCCAAGTTGTTTCTTTGTACCTTGAGTCCTATTTTATTCTACTTTCACTGTGTGTCTGTGTGTGCACACGCACATACATGCACACACAAATATCACACCTAGAAGATAACTGGGTTAAACCCAAAGGTTCTGTCAGATTTTCTTTTCCTTTATCCTACTGTCTTCAAGTTTCAATTAACTCCTTAACATTAACTGCATAATTTTTTATTCAAGTAAGAAGCACCTTCAAAGTATAAACATATAGCATTCACTGCTGAGCAAATAAAATTGGTATAAAATAAGTCATTAAAATATAGCAAATGTAAATAGTATGTAAAATAAGTTAAAACTAAATGCATAGTAAACAACTTGTATGTTATTCTGAAATCTACAGTCTGTTTCTGAAAAGGACAGTATCATACATCCCAGTCAATCTGTTCACTACAGAATGCTAAAAATAGGTTTCACCAATCTTATCCAAGTAAATACACACACAAAAATTTTCTCTATTGGGGGCAATATTCTGAGGTATATGGGATTAATATACTGATGTAAGAGTATTGCTTATAAACTGTAAACCACCCCGAGTCTTCGGAATGGGGCGGTATATAAATGTAAAAATAAATAAATAAATAAATAAATAAATAAACTGAAACAAAAAGGGGAAAGAGATAAGCATATGAAAATATCACCATTCTTATTTTATATTTCAAAGTTGCTCGTAGAAAAGTCACAAGCACTCTCAGTCTGGTGTACTCCGTCTGTACAGACTGTGACAAAACTTTTGTGCGGGGAAAGAATGGATGTTATTTGAAACAGAATTAAATAATACAAGTGACTTTACAGATAACAACAGTAGAACTGGTAGTATTTTTATTACTTTAGAATAAAAGAACTAAATTCTGTTAAAATGGATGACTGGAAATCATGGCAAATTGTTTTATGCATATTAAAATTAATTCAAGAGAGAAACATGCTTTTGCATTGAAATGAAGTGTAAGAAAATAATTTATTATGAATTTGTTCAAAATATTATTGAATGCAGTACCCTTATCAAATGTTATATGTAGTTCATTAACAATTATTCAAAGTTATGCTGGCACTGAATGAGGAGACTTATATCTGGTCCTTGAAGTTATGGCTATTGCAGCTTCTCCAGTCACATGACCACAGTTTGGTGCTTGGCAACTGGCTCACAATTGTGACGGTCGCAATGTCCCATAGTCACATGACTGCCATCTATGACTTTCACTGCCAGCTTCTGACAAGCAATATCACTGGGAAGCCATTAGGAGGTTACAAATGGACTTGTAAAATCACACATAATTATAATGCAGAATGTACCTAACAATTGCCACTGCCAGAACTGTTATCATAAGTGGAAAAGTCATGTGATGTTGAACTTTACAACCAAATCACTTAGCAACCGAGTTCCCGGTTCCAATCACCATTGTTAACTAAGGGCTGTACTCTTTCCTCTAGGGCTAATCTAAACCATTTATTAAACATGCATGCTTACCATCTCCCAACAACTATGGACAGCTCACAAGAAAAAGTATTAAAAATAAGAAAAAAGTACAGCAAGGAACAAAATAAAAGATAGCAAGGAGGATAAAAAAAACCCATACAGAATGAAAAAGAATCAAACCAACATAGTCCAAGGGGAATCTAGTCATCCTTGCCAAAAGTCTGTGAAACATTTGCAGGTTGATGTTGGAGTAAAACAGTCTAGACATAAAGCAAGTCTCTTGTTCCTGACTGCCTCATGGTTCCATTTTCTCCCATTTTTATTTAAAATTTACACAAACCTATGGGGGAAGTAATCCATTAGCATGGGAGTGCAATCTCATCTTTATGTTGATACTCAATTGTGTATCCCTGCTCTTAGCTGACCAAGTGTTTGTCAAGGTTTTGGCCCAATGCCTGGGTGTTATAGATGACTGAATGGAGAACGGGCTTCAGCTCAACTCTAGTAAAAGACCAAGTGATTGAAGCCCCTAATTCTAGTGGAGATATTTCCATATTGGGGAATCCTAAGTGGGGATTTATACTTCCTTACTTAAAACTGCATATAATTTGGGGGCTCTTCTGAATTTATACAGGTAGTTCTTGCTTGAGAGGATGACAGCTGTGGCCCGGAGGGCTTTCATACAACTTGTGTGTTTTGTGTACCAATTGTACATTCCTGATTTGGCAAGTTCTATTTATGGTCAGTCATGCTTTATTGCTGCCAAATTAGACAGTATAATTCACTGAACATGGAGCTATCCAGGAGCTATAATTATTCCACAACAAAGCAGCACAGGTACTCGTGGGCACACCTCAGTACATCCACTTAACTACTTCATGAACTGCTCTAGCTCCCGCTAAGCTTCTGAGTCCAATGAAAATTACCGGTAATCACACATAATGACCTATGTAACAGGGGACTGGGTTACCTGCAGGACCATCTTTCTCAGATTGTCTTCTATTGTCCCACATGTTCTCACAGGAAGGGCTCACTTCAGGTTCCTTCACTGAAACAATGGCACCTGATAGCACATAGAGGTGTGCCTTTTTCAGTACTGCATTTTATCCTCCTCCTTCCTCCAGCATATATTTAATCCCAAACTAGTTGGTTTTTGGACAGTTGTTAAAAACTTGTGTTCCCTACATATTGGGGGCAGGGTAGTAGAATATCTCACTTACAGCTGGAATTTTAATTGGGCCTCATTTTTTTTTCTTTCCTGAATTAAAACATTTTAAATTGATATCACACAGAATCCAAGCTGTGCTATCATGAATTTATTAAATAACCAATAAATATGAATTTTTGTGGTTATACTTAGACCTCGCATATTTATATTTTATTTTTAATAATAGTAATAGATGCCCTTGGATGCAATCTGAAATCATCTGGAGCTCCACTTGAACACGATCAATTGGCATTGACAAAAACACCATCAGTCAATTGCAAAGGCAGCCTTCTCTGGACTAGTTTACATCCTGGATAATACCTTTTATGCCATCAAACAGTAACATCTGCATATCCCAGGTTCTTGGGAAGGACTCAAATACCAAATCTAGTCTAACTATCCGATTGACATAGTGACCAATCATAACTTAAACTTTTATGTCACCCAAGTATAATAGAAGTTTGCTTTGGATCACACTTCTATGAGGGCATTGTATATTTTATTTTTACACATACCAAACTTTCTAATACAAATTAGAATTTTCAAAAGCCCATATGGCTAGTTATTCAAAAAGTGTCTCAGGAATTACACTTAAAATACACTTACACTTTTAATTACACTTAAAACCACCACTAACTTTAACTATTTTAGACATCTTAAGTACAGGTAGTCCTTAGTTTAGGATCAAAGTTGTAACAGACTCTCCCAATTCCGAGGTTCCAATGACTGCTCCCTTTCCCACAGTCACATGGCCACAGTTCAGGTGGCTCATCAACCAGTTTGCATTTTCAGCATCTTAGTGTCACACAATTACAATTTTGCCAAAAATCAAAGTTCACATCCAATTTTTGGCCAAGATGTACGGTAGCAAAAAAATGGGTTCCCTTAACAACTGCAAAAAAAAAAAGGTCAGTCACATGACACCCTGAATCACAATCATCACAAGTTATGACAGCTACGGGCAGACTCCATTACAGTTGCAAGTCAAAGACTACCTGTATGCTTATAAAAATTTCATATGCATTTTGAACAGAATCTTGAATTGAGTAGTAGACGGAGCCAACCTCTTGCAGGCTTCATGGACAACTCAAATTATCGCTCCAAAAGTATTTCCCCAACTTTTATTAGAACTAACATTCCCCCACAGGGCAAACAGCAGCATTTAAAAACTATAGAGCAAGCCAGAGACACTAACTAGCTTTCTCTCCATCACAACCCCAATGCAAACTGAGCCTTCTTGCCTAGGATTTCGCTGAAGAAAGCCCATTCCCCTATTCCCTCGACCACATCCGACTCAATTCGGAAAACCACGATATAGCGGTATAGGGCAACCGAAATGGCAAAACGACAAGGTATACACAACTGTGTACGGGTTGGAAAAACCCGATACTCACCCTTGTATACCTGAGCTGTACTGCCTACTTTTCCAAGGCGTGCCTAGAGCGAGGACGCAGCCGGCCTGGGTTGGAGAGCAGGAGCCGCTTTCGCCAGCTGGGCCGGTCCCTCTGCGGACGGTGCCGACACAACCGCCCGAGAGCAGATAGTTCATCCCATAGGTGCTGGCCTTGTTCTCTCGTTTCCTGCGCCCCGGGTGGTACTGGTGGTGGTGGTGGTGGAGGAGGTGGTGGTGGTGGTGGAGGTGGTAGTAATGGGGATGGGGAGAGGAGGGGGCGGTAACGGCCACGCCGGAGGCCCGCGGGGCCTGCCCTCTTTCCTCCTCCAGCTCTTCTTGCTTCACTGAATTCGCTTCAGCGGCGCCTGCCAAGATTTTGCCAGAGGCCGGCGGCGGCCCCCCAAGTCCGGGCCGGACGCAGGACGGCGACGAGGAAGAGCCACCACCGGGGCTGTCAGCGCCGGACTCGGCCGAGGAAGAGGAGGAGGAGGAGAGGGACGCCGACGGGGCCTTCTGTAGGAGCAGCAGGCGCGGCGCTCGTCTTTCCGCGCTCTGGGCAGGGACAAGGCGCGGGGAAGCCGGCTTGGAGATCAGCTGAGCAGACGACAGAGGTCCGCCAGCAGCAACGGAGGCCTCGGAGCGGGGCGGTGGAGGCGCCGCCACCGCCGGGCTAAACCGGCAGAAGGAATAGCGGGTGGCGGCCGTCGGCGGGAAGACAGGGGAAGACGGCGAGGACGTCGAAGCGCCGCCGCCGCCGGTCCGGCCCTGCGAGGTCTCCCAGATCTGCATCCAAAGCGCATTGGCGGGGCCTTTCTGCTCGGGCTGGATCCAGGCAACCCGGGGATCCATCCATCCGGCCCTGCCTCGCAGCCGGTTCCGACGGCCCGTCAGACACGCGCCTGGAAGAAGAAGAGGAGGGGGAGGGGCGGCGACGGCATCTGAGGCGGGGCGCTTAGGCTGGAGAAAGAGGCGGGCGACGCCGACGAACAGGACCCCGCGCAACAGCTCTCCTCGCGGCCCCCTGTCTTAAAATCGACGCTGCGCCTGCGCAGTGGCAGTCTTCCACGAGGACAGCTCTCTTCAATCCTCCCTGATTAAAGAGAAAAATACTTGTAGGCGCGCTGAGAGAGCGGCCGCCCGATTGCTGGGAAACGAAACTCCTCGGCTTCTGAGGATGTGATTTTTATTCCCTCCTTTTGGTGGCGAAAGCGTCTGTAAAGCAACGTTTAAAGCGTTCGATGGGCAAAGAGGCTGGATTTTTTTTTTTTTGCCAGAATGATTGGAAACTATTAGAAAAGAATGCAATTACAAGTTCTTTAAAACTCGGCTCTTTCTTTGATAGCGAAAAGTTAGGTAAACTTTAAAACGTGCTCAGGGCGTTCCAATACGCTGTAACAAAAGAGCAAAAGGCAGCTCACTGCATTCCTTTTTCAGTCTGACGACCTTACATGTGTCGAAATACGAGATCCCAAATTCCTAGCCAGATTCTAATACATTCGGAACGCCGTGTTTGGGGAAGGCTGGGTCGCAAAAATAATTACCTACAGATTCTGGGAGCCCAATTCCAGCGGTCCTTTAAATTGCACAGAGCTATTTGACCGAGAAATGGCCTATTTTGCCTGCAAGGTTGTCGTCCCTTTTTCTGCATTTGTGTTAGATTTTTCAGAATAGAAGATGGGAGGTGGGAAAAGTTTGAATTAGGCAGGGAACGTCTTGCCTTCTGTTAACGATATTATTATAAAGGGTGTTAATGCTGAATATAAAGCATCTCCCACAAAAGATGAGAAGACAAAGATCAAACAATCAATCAGAATAAAGCTGGAAGAGACCATGGAGGTCTTCTAGTCCAACCCCCTGCTCAAGCAGGAGACCCTGTACCATTTCAGACAAGTGACTGTCTTAAAAACCTCCAGTGATGAGCCAAATATGCTTTTTTCAGGAGGCAACTTGGCCTGAAAAAAAGCATCTTTGGAACAGCATGACCTGGATGATTGAGAATCTCCATAGATGAGGACCTATTGCCAAGCCTAACCTCATGTATCTTGCAAGGAGGTTAATGATCAGACCAAACAGGAATATTCAATTTTGGCAAGGCATTACCTGATGTATCCTGAAGTTATAAATGACCATTAAAGGACTTAAAGGTAATAACTACTTTTCTGAATTTGGTCCAGAAGCCTTCTGGCAATGGAAGCAGTGATTCTAAAATAGGTGTTATTTTAACCAAATGGGTGTGTCTTATCAGAAGTTTAGCCAAAATTTTTGTTTCAGTTGTAGTTGTTCTAATTGCAATAACACATGCTTTGATCAACACTTAACTTTAGAAATGGCAACTCCATGTAGCTTATATTGCAGAATTGATTAAGTGTTGATCAAAGCATGTGTTATTGCAACTGGAACAACTTGGCACAGGTAGGGCAACAACTGGTGCATCAGTTACACTGTGTAAGGCTATCTTAGCCCTACTTGCTGTTTAAATAGGACCTGAGAGTCCAGGAGAACCCTAGGTCACAAACTGGATTCACAATTCAGTCTGTAGTTGAGGTGCTTATTTGTTTTTAATTTTCCAAATTTTAGAAATAGTCCCGCAATAGGATTAGTTTTATTTTTTTCTATTCATTGAAGACTGGAATATGATCATTTCATTTTTTTAAAACTTTGCATTGTTAAGTGCTTCCCAGTTTGATTTTAACTGTAAAAAATATTTTTTTCTGCAAAAATTTAAAAAGTTAAAAGAGTTAACCATGCTCATTGAAAACTAGCTAACATTTTGGTTTGGTTTATGCCAGTATGCTAAATTTTACCAAAGTGATTTAGTTCTTTACACTCAAGTGTCCAACCACTACCCAGCCCTTGATTAAGCAGAATAAAATGGGCATCCTTTAGGAATGATCATTCTGTACAACTATAAACATCCTGAGCTGTGGCTTGCTCTATTTTGTCTGTATCATTGGGCAGATTCCAGCAAAGCTTAGACCTTAATTGTTCCAAAACTGATCAGTTCATGAAAACATCTGTCCTCCATCTCAAGTCAGGCTTACTATGCCAGCCAAGTGGTTAATGTATATTTGTACAATTGGTTGTTTGTAAAAAAAAAAATAATGAAAAAGATTTGAAAAACAAGGAAAGTGTATGTGGCTACACAACTATCCCAAACACAGAAATGAAATACAAAATACTGGTTTTTCCCTCACCCAAATTCCCAGTTTACTGCAATTGCAATCCTGTTATAATTACAGGTACTTCTCAACTTACGACCACAATTGAGCCCAATATTTCAGTTGTTAACTGAGGCATTTATTAAGTGATTTTGCCCCATTTTACGATTTTTCTTGCCACAGTTGTTAAATGAATTGATGCAGTGGATAAGTTAGTAACTGGTTGTTAAGTAAATCTGGCTTCCCCATTGACTTTTCTTGTTGGAAGGAGGCAAAAGGGGATCATGTGACCCCGGGACACTGCAACCGTCATAACTATGAGTGCATTTGCCAAGCGTCTGAATTTTGATCATGTGACCGTGGAGATGCTGCAAAGGTTGTAAGTGTGAAAAATGGTCATAAGTTACATTTTTCAGTGCCGTTGTAACTTTGAACGGTCACTAAATGAACTGTTGTAAATCAAGGACTATCTGTACAGCAAGTAAATGGGAAAATGGACAGCAGTATTTGACATTTGGCTCAATTAAACTCTGAAAGGGGTTGAAAGGGAAAGGAAGGTGAGTTTGTGTGTGTGTGTGTGTGTAATGGGAGAAGAATTTAGATTTCTTGGAGAGCATGGGAAGGGAAGGGAAGGGAAGAAAGGAAAGGAATTGTAATGCATTTTAAAACTGATCTTATTATATCTGACCCCAGATACTGCCTTCTAAGAAAATAAAAATAGTTTTAAATTACTGGGCCTTTGAATGATGCTATAGATGTGTGGTTTTCTAGGAAAATCCTGTTTCTTTTACTTCAGGAAGTGCCAATGGAAAAGCCAGTTTACACACATATGAAGGACTACATCATGTAAATGACATGCAAATATCCAGGGGAAGGGGGACAATGAAGCCCTTAAGAGCTGCTATATATTCTTCATGCAGGAAATCTCTTAATATAATCTGCAAACCAGGTCAGAATGTGGGCTGGGAATAGTTTTTTAATTAATTAGAGAAAGAAAAGGTTTACTGAAGATGTAGCAAAAAAGAGCGATCCTTGTGCTTCTTTCTCTGCCTTAATAGCTCAGGACCATGTCCCAAGCCAGTAAAACAGAAAGGTTTTCATAAGAACATGGTATTATGTATCAGAAATACCCCACCACCTCTGTTTTCATCTCTCTGTCTCACCTTTTCTATTTAAGAAAAAAAGCAACAGTGTTTGGTATGGCAATTCGATAACCCCCTCCCTAAGTCTGCTTTCGCAGGAAAAATAAATTGTCAGCCAGCTGCACAAAAAGATGATGATTTATTAAACTTGTATGCCACCCAATGCCGAATGACTCTGGAGGTTCATAGCAATCAAACAAGCAATTGCAATAAAGCTAATAAAAGATGGCAAGAACAACAGACTAGATGGAAAGAAGCAAAGTGTTTTACTTTACTTTCTCAAAGGCCTGGGTGAAGAGCCAGGTTTTTATGGCTCTTCTAAACAACAGCAGAGTGGGGCCCTTCTGGATCACTGGGAACTGCTTTCCAGCGGGCAGGCACTGCTTCCAAGAAGGCGTGCTTTTGGAGTCCTGATGGATGACATTATTTAATTGATGGAACCCAGGTTGCATCTAACCTGTAGGATCAAATTGGCTGAGCAGATGTTATGGGAGACAGGCAGTCCCTAAAGCAAACAGGCCCTATACAATGTAGAGCTTTATGTGTAATGATCAGCACCTTAAACTGTACCCAGAAATAAACTGGCAACTAAAGCAGCTCGTGAAGCAGAGATCTTACATGTGCATACTGAGGCATGTCTGTTGCTGCTCAAACCATTGTATTCTGAATCACTTGAAGCTTTCAATGATAGTGCCATGTAGATAGCATTGCAGTAGCCAAGTCACAAAATCACTAGAATATGAGTCTCTGTCTGAATGGCCCCCTAATCTAAGAAAAGGCACAACTGGCACACCACTTGGAATTGCAAAGGCCTTCCTAGCGACAGCTGACACCTGTTCTTGAAGCAGGAGCTACAAATCCAGGAGGACCTCCAGAATGTCTACCAACCTTGAAGGGGGAGCTGATACGTCATTCAAGATTAAAGAGTATCCCCCAAATCTGGGCAGTTCAAATACCTGTACCCACAGCCACACAGTCTTGATAGGAGTGTGTCAGAGATATCTTTTTAATGATGATGTTACAAAATCACAGAGCTCTAGATTTAATGATGGTAGTCCAAGGGAGAGTATCTCCCTGTCATAAGAGCTGTTGTTTTATGTAGATAAAACTTGAAACCGAGAACAGAATGCATTGATTCTAAACACTGCTATTAATTTTGTTCCAGGAAGAATATATCACCACTTCTAATGCATTTGGGGATTGGCACTGGCTCACATCCCTGTTTTCTAATTTGGAGGAAAAGAATTCTACAGGAGCTTGTAGCAATAATCTTTGAATTATTCTGTATACTCTTAGGCAGGGGTTCCCAACCTTTTCTACACCCCGCACCCCTAGAACACTTCTGATACATTCTTGCACCCCTTAAAAAATAAATAATTATATGCAAATAATTATACATATACATTATAATTTTGAAACTTCTAAACCCAAGATTTTGCACCCCCTGGAATATCGTCTTGCATCCCCAGGAGGTGTGAGCATCCCCGGTTGGGAACCCCTGCTCTTAGGTATTCTATGTGGATGATATATATAGGAAACCACCTGCAAGGAAATGGAAAATACACACAAACCACACAATAGAATTCCAAGACAGGAGCTCTGGGTGTGTTGATCAGGAATAGAAATATCACTAGACCACTAAAATAAAACTCCTAGAGAAATTATCACACCAATGGTAACTTTTATTCAAAGAACACAACTTTTTTCAATTCAGTATTGGTTTTTGCAATACAAAACCTCATTACTATTTTGCAATAAACCTCATTACCTCTCTAGTCTTACCTTAGTATTATCTACGTACTGCTATACCAAATAAATTAGTCTCCTATACAGATTACAGGTATAATCCTAATTTACATAACTACAGAGCATTTTCATATCTGTCCCTTTTAGAATTTGCTTGGCTGTTTCCAATGCTGTAACAAAGAATCTATGCTTCAATGGATTTGTGTGCTGGTCTCTGATTTAAATAATCTCTAGAGGAAATTTTGAGAGAAATTTCTCTTACAATTGATGTAATAGTATCCAAAATTTAGAAACAAAATTTAAGTTCCTAATTAAAAGGTTGACAGATTTATTGTGGCAAAAGTATTTAAGGGCTAATCTGTGGCATAAAAACTAATGCCTTAATAAACATTTGCCTGTAAAAGCCCAGAAGAATCTTGTTTAGTCTTGTTGATGTTTTTACTGCAATAGAGTAACATGGAATCTATCTGGAAAATACTGCATCCATGGAAAAAATCTACACTTACAGTCAGTAACAATTCGACACTTTCCTAAGTTGTTTCTTTGAATCAATTTTTGACTTCTTGACTAGCCACTGCTGTTTTCTGGCAAGGGTTGTTTGTTTGTTTGTTTTTTGGGGGGGGCTGGAAGCTGTTTGCCGTTGTCTTCTTCTGACTATGGAAATAACTTGACTGGTGCAAGGTCACCCAGCTGGTTTTGTGCCTAAAACAGGAGATCTTCACATCTACTGGTTTCTAGCCTGGTGCGTGTATGTGTGTAAGTGTGCATGCGTGCACATGCATGTACCTTTGAGTCAGTTTTTAACTCCTGGTGACCGACTGGATGAGCCCCTGGAATTTTCTTGGCAAGATTTTAGAAGTGGTTTGCCATTGTCTCCTTCCTAGGTTTAAGAGAAAGGGACTTGCCCAAGGTCAAGGCCATCCAGTTGGTTTTGGCCTAAGGTAAGACCAAAATTCACGGTCTCTAGCCTGGTGCCTTAACCACTATAACTGATTATAAAATCATACAGAATTTGGTTCTGCATAATTTGCTTCAAATCCTTCAGCTATTGCTACTTTATTCACAGAATTATTTTGGGGTTTATATGAATTTTAAATCTTGTTAGAGATAAAGATGTTGGACTGGAATAAGTCAACATCCCACTTACCCCACTGGAAAGAGCAGTGAGTAATTCCAATGCTCTTCCTGCAGGGAGATAATAATAGGAAGGGCTCTGGAAATACACCAGAAAAGAACTGAAGCCTGTTCAATGTTCGTGGAAAAAATAAGACATCCAAGTTAGAGAAGCACAACATATTGTGGTGAAAACCAGAGTCTGAAAAAAAAAGGGGGGGGGAATTAGAGAATTTGAGAGCAACGGGAGATGTGAAGGAGGTTGCAAAACTACATGGTGTTAGGGATGAATTTCATGAGCATACGAATAAGAAATATGTTTTTGCTTATATATACAGTTGGGTGTACTTTCATAAACAAGAAAAAAATCTGAAACAAAAAGTTGTGGGTTTCTGTTTTGAGGTTTGTACCTCTATCTTATAGGCAGATTCTTAGTTCATTTGCCTTTTAGTCTTAGTTTGCATTCTGGAAACAGGTGGATTGTAAATGGCCACACTCCCAAGGTAGCTATTTTGTCATGGTTTAGAAGAAATATCTAAACTCCAAATGTACATGCCATCCGTGATTATTAAAATGAATGTAGCAAAATCATTCATATTATATTGTAATATTCCATTTAGATAGTTGAACAATGCTCAACACTTCTGTGTCAAATTATTATTCATTGTTCTTTAAATAGCACTGCTTCCATACTTTTATAGATTCTTTTAAAAATATTGTGCAACAGAAGAGATTTGTGTTACTGAATAATACAAAAGTAGCAACAAACACCAGACACCTGAGGCAGCAGAAAAAACCATGTCATTTAATCCAGGAAAACATGGTGTTTTTGGAATATCATTTAACTTTTCAATATACTTTTCAGGCTTTCATCAAGCTGTCAATGCAAAAAATCCCCTCAGAAATATATTGCAAAGGACATAAAAATTCAGATGGCTAGGTTTATTGTATATAAGTGATAACACCATTATAAAAGAATCCCAGTAGTTGTTTTGTATCAAATGCAAGTCCCATTCATAGTGAATTCAAATTTAATTTTTGTGCCTCTGTTCCCCTCCCAAGTGATGCAGTTGGCTAGATGCTCTTCTCTTTTGGCTGGAAGGCTCCATTTCCACCTGTCTCCTATTTTGGTAAGCCTGCTATTAGGTGGTTTAATTCTGTCCTTGAAAGACAATTTTTTGTAATACTTGTCATAAAAGTCTATGGAGATTCTCAATCATCCACCCCATAGTTGTCTCAAAAGTGCTTTTCCCAAAAGGCAGCTGGACTTCCTTGTTTTTTTTCTTTGAATTCCAAGAAAATCGCTGGCCATAAACGTACAATTAATAATGTAGAATAGATTGTCTTGGATAGAGAAGAGCTATTATCAAATTCAGATGCTATGATCAATACATGATCAAATAGTGTACCCAATGCTTATATTCTAAGCATTTATAGAATGCTGCTCTAACATCTTCATCACTATAATCGCAGCTTTACCTGATTCCAACAACTTGACCTTAAACATCAATTTTCTCTGAGCCAAACTGGTACCTTTTGTGATATTTGGTTTGGCAGCATCCTGCCAATAGAATAGTAAAGGTGATTAGATATATTGATTCACTTACAGTGAACACACACTGTTTTTGTTTTTGTTTGTTTTCTGCTAAATGCAAAAATCTGTATTGTAGAGATCATTACAGATAATATTGGGCTATGACCTTTTGCTTACACATTGCTAAAAGTAAAAACTGGATAGTGTTGCTCAATTTTCCAGGCAGGTACAAAACTTAAGAATGTGTAATGAACTGTTACCCCACTGGAGCCCCACACCAACTGGCAAAGCCATGTCTTGAGGCCCTTATGAAAAGATAGGAGGGTTGGGGCACATGGGGTGGGGGATGTTCCAGAGGGCAGGAGCAACAGCAGAGAAGGCCCTCCTCCTGGACTCTGCCAGCCAGAATACTCGGGCTGATCCCACTGGGATGAGACAGTTCCCCCAAGTAACATGGACCAATGCCATGAAGGGCTTTAAAGGTGATCACCAACACCTTGCATTGCACCTGGAAGCAAACTTGCAATAATGTAGCTCACGGAGCAGTGGTGTTACAGGGGCCATTCTTGGGACTCCCAAATCTGCCCACGCTACCACACTCTGCACCAGCTATAGCTTTCAAATGTTCTTCAAGTTTAGCCCCATCTAGAGTGCACTACAATAGTCCAGCTGTGAGAGGACTAGAAACTGAACGACTGAGTGCAGGGAGTCCTGATCTAGGAAAGGCTGCAACTGGCTCACAACACGAAGTTGTGCAAAGGCTCTCCTGGCTGTGACTGCCACCTGTTCCTTGAACAGGAGATGCAAGTGCAGGAGAACACCCAAGTTGAGGACTGGGTCTTTCTGGGACAATGCAGACCCATCCAGAGTCAAAGATGACAAAGTCCCACATCCCACAGTATACCCAAAGGTCTTCCCAGGATTCAGTCGAAATCTGTTGTCCCCATCCAGGCTCCCACAGCCTCCAGGCACTGCAAAAGGGTGGCCACAATATCACTTGGGTCACCAAGAGTGGAAATATAGAGTTGGGTGTCATCAGCACACAGTATATATCTCAACCCATGGTGACGGGTGATCTCGCCCAAAAGTTTCATATAGATGTTGAAAAGGAGTGGAGAAAGTACTGAGTCCTGTGGTACACTACCAGATAGCGGCCAAAGGCTTGATCTCTCACTGCCTATCAATACCGATTGGGATCTGCCATGGAGAAAGGAGCTGAACCAGCGCAGAACTGTGCTGCTCAGCCCCATACCCCGCAGCCAGCTCAAAAGTATACCATGACTGATGTATCAAAAGCCGCTGAGAGGATGGTTGCACTACTCCCATCTTGCTTTCATCAGAGATCATCGACAAGCACAACCAATGCCATTTCCACCCCATAACCAGGTCTAAATTCTGACTGAAAGAGGTCCAGATAATATGTTTCATCCAAGACACTCTGCAGCTGCTAGGCTACCACATTTCCATGGCCTTCCCTAAGAACGGGAGATTGGAAACTGAATGAAAATTGTCTAGGCAGGTGGGATCCAGTGATGGTTTTTTTAAGGAGGGGGCGAACCAGGACTTGCTTACAGGCATGGAGAAATAATCCCTTCTCTACTGATATATTAATCACTGCCTGGATCCACCCACTTTATCTAGATTTAACATAAAGATCTACTCCAATGAACATTCCATCTTCAGATCTATGTTTTGGTATCAAATATGGCTTCCTAATTCATGTTTATAACAACGTGAGCTCTCTTCTTATCAAAATTCAGCAAGAAACTACAGGTAGTCCTTGACTTACAACAGTTCGCTTAATGACCATTCAAAGATACACTGAAAAAAATGATTTATGACTGCTTTTCACACTTATGACCATTGCACTATCTCCATAGACACATGATCAAAATTCAGATGCTTGGCTACTAACTCTCATTTATGACAGTGGCAGTATCCCTGGGTCATGTGATCACCTTTTTGCAACCATCTGACAAGCAAAGTCAATGGGGAAACCAAATTCACTTTACAGCCGTGTTACCAATTTAACAACTGCAGTGATTCACTTAATAAATGTGGCAAGAAAAGTTGTAAAATGGGGCAAAACTCATTTAACAAATTTCTTGCTTAACAACATAAATTTTGGGCTCAATTATGGTCCTACATTGAGGACTACCTGTATTAATAATCAACAGCAAACCTTTCTGTTGGTTTTGGATTTTAATACCATTGTCACATCACTCAATACCATGTTAACACTGAAATGAATTTCCCTAGTATTATCTAAGGAAAAAACCCACTTTAGATAACCTTCCTCCTATCCAATTGTAATACATGATACAGAATCAAAGCACAGGGTTTCGTGTAGAGTTCAGAACACAAATGGAATCAGAATTTTCCTGAAACGTGGATAGTCTTCCAACTTGTTGAGATACCATCTGAAGAAGAAGAAAAGTAAGTGAACACATGGTTTGACTCAAACCTGTCAAATTCTTAAAAAATGTAAATAAGTCTATTTTTTTTATC
>JANHFL010003091.1:91603-108393 GCA_032468155.1 Oxyrhabdium leporinum
ATTTTACCTACCTCGGAAGGATGGAAGGCTGAGTCAACCTTGAGCCTAGTGGGATTTGAACCGCTAGATTGAATCATTGAATCATTGAATAATAGTCCATTGAATCTTCTTTTTTTAGTTTAACTGATTAAAAAGAAAACAAAAATAGAAATCAATTTACTTTTTTATTTATTATTTTTAATTTTTATTTATAAAAATAATAACAATAGTGGAGATCCCAGTGCTTATAGACACACTGGGTGCCATACCAAAAAGCCTTGGACAACACTTGGAAAATCTGCACTTGCTACCCATCTTTTGGTTTGATGTGACTGATTGGGTTACAATGTAATACAATATGCAAATATAAAAATGTAAAAAATTATAAATATAAGACAGTTTAAAATTACAACAAAATTATAAACAAGCTAATTGCTTGAATCCGCACATATACATTACCACATCCTGGTTCTTGGGAAGAGAATCAAGGCTGATGTATGTAGGAAGGTTAACACCAGCTAAAGAACTTGCAACTGTGATTTAATATTTGTTGTGTATATAACAACATGAATAACCAGCACAAGCATACATTCCAGGTGCTTCTCCATTGTTCCTGAATTTCTAGTGTAAGAAATTTAGGTCGTAATAACCTTTCTAAATGTTAATAGTGAAAATAGAAGCTTTAGTTTGGGGGTAGTTGATTCTATAGAATGGGAGGTCTTCCATCCTCTCCATTTCTTGTAGATTAATTGTAATCATTTATAGGAAGTGCCTTCCAGACTTTTCAAATACAATTTTAACCCACATATATATTATTAAAAGAATTCTAAACTGGGACAAGGTTAAAAATATTGCAATATTACAGTTTACTTTGACACTATTGACAACTTATTTTATCTTTTTGGATTTGGAAGAAGCATGATAAGAAGAGTATTGAACTTCTGAACATTGATGTTGGAGAAGACTCCTTTGGATATCAAGAAAATGAAAGGATATCATACAATTTAACACTTAGTTCTCACTCAAGGCACAAATGACCAGGCTCAAATTATGTTACTTCTGCGAAGTCTTCGTTATGTGAACACCTGGTTTCCTGGAGAAGGCTCTAATGTTGGAAAGAGAAGAGAACAAGGTGGGTAGACTCAGCTACAGTAGTAATGAATGCACTGATGGAAGTCCTGAAATACCAGGTTAGGGATAGATTTTCATTTTTATTTGTTAAATTAATTTGCCACCTGTCTCAACAAATTCTAGACAGCTTACAATAATAAAAAGGGGTAAATGAAAAGAAGAGCAGGTGTAAAACAGAACAGATGTAAAAAAATATAACAATAAAGTAAACAATGATAAAAGTAGCAAAAAAATTCATGGAGAAGTTCTATTTATGTGATTGCTAAGAGTCAACAAAATTATTCATCATTTTATCTTCTGTTACTATTATTACAACTGTTACTTTTAACCCACCCAATAACTAAACTTTTTCTTATTTTTACAAATAAATAAAAACAATTCAACTTTATTTCCTTCATCCTTCCACATCCATGAGGAAATACAAAATATTAAGATAGAATTTACAGTTGTGATTGAAGCCCTAATCATTTTTTACAGGCATCACTCATATAAAAAGGGGGCAGGTTTTGCTCATACCGTTATGATCACCAATCTAAGTTTTTTGACACATGGGCATATTAACTTACTTCCATTTCTAAACAAAGTGTTATATTTAATGAAGTGATTAGCCAGAGAATTCCAAAAGCAGACAACATAAATGCAGTCAGTATTTTTCTGCTAAAACTGTGGTATGGATTGGTTCCATCATAATGTACAGAGCAAGACTGTGTTCTGCAACTGCAGTTAAATCAACATTAAATAAACCTATTTTTTCTATCTACCTGAAGTTAAACAAATTTTTCCTTGGATATTATATCTCACATGAAATGATTGGCAAGCATATTCTAGATTAAATCTGCATGTCTCTGTGCAAATTGAACAGTAGGCAAGGTTTAATGTATGTTACAGAACATTAAAATGAGCATTCAACCACAAAAACTCCATAAACATGCTTTGCCATAAATCATATGCATATATATTGCTGCTAAAGTTCTACTCAAATCTGAATGCTAATGATGTGATTCCAATCACATCCATTTATTGATCTGATGGACTGATTAAAACCATATTAGATCATTAAACTTTACTCAAGGGTATTTGGAATCCTAATTTGAAAACATTATCCTGATCAGCTCGAACAATTTAATAGGAAACTAGTTGCTTTTAACATTTAACCCAATTCATTTAAGAAACTTAGCAGATTTCATTCTCCAGTTTCACAAATACCTTATGTTTGATGCTCCATATAAATGTTATGTATGTTCCTTCCACAGATTCTATGCATCTGATGAAGCTGACCAATCATTTATAAAAACTTACATTATAGTAAAAATAAGTTTGTAAATTCTTAAGAATTTGTGCTGCAAATAGACTGACATAGATATTTTTCTGGAAATGATCTGCTTTAAAACCCTGACCATGTATAGAAGTTTGGGCTAAATATAATCTAAATATATTTCAGTTTCCAAGTACCTTATAAATTCCCCCTTTTCAATCATTTCTAAATGCAAAATGTCTAGTTATAATTAAAATAAAATTGTACTATTAATCATAGGAAAGTATTCTTTAAATGAAAAAGAAAACAAAAGCATCTTTTTTTTTCCTTATAAAGATGAAATATTCTTGTGGAAATGGCCTCAATTACTTTTTATGAATAGGGTCCTTGGTGACTAATTCTTTTCTGGGGAAGGTAACAGGCAAATGTTATCCAGCTGCATTCCTCTGGAAGTTTTCCCAGTCTCTGGAAGAGAAAACTACTGTACCTGGAGCACAATACCAGGCAGTCAGTGAAACATAATATTGGTATAAATAATGCAAAAATCTTTTTCTCCTCTACTGCTGCTCGGTGCCATATAGGATAGTTTCAAGATTTGTTTTTCTTTACTCGATTCCATTTTTACTCCAGTAAATTCAAAAGTGTGGGGCTGGCTTGTAACCCTTCAATTGCCCAAAGTACAGAAACAAAGTAGTCTGTTATCTAGGGCAATGATAGAAAATAAAATTCTGTTTTGAGCCACTATGTGACATAGGCACGCAGATTTCATTGCAGCCGGGGAAAACAAACACTATTAAAGAAAATGACACCAGAAACAGTAGATATGTCTTTCACACTGTGTAGTCAACATGCCAAAACAAAACCACCACCAGGCTACTTTTACTGTTTGTGCTGCTTCCTCCCACGTCCTTCAGGGGAGTAAAAATTAGTTATATCTAGTACATAACTACATGGCAAGTTTGAAAGATCTTTTGTAACCAGCCTGCGCATAAGCATTCTTTAGGAAGGTGAAACTGCTATGAACAGTCTACAGAGCACAGAAGGCTGCTCACAGTAGAGCTTAGAGCACAATACTTATGTTCAACACATGTATTAGGACAGAACTTTTTTTGCTTTTTCTTTGTTTTTTAATTATGCAAAGTCTATTTCAGATGTTACACCATGGTATCCCAGCTCAAAACATTTTTTTATTTTATTTTATTTTATTTTATTTTATTTTATTTTATTTTATTTTATTTTATCTACAGTTGGGCCATTTTCCAGGAGCTGCACGAAACAGAATTCTGTCTGGAGTCTCAGACTGCACATTCCTCCTGTTTAGCAAAACTTGCAATATTTGTCCTTTCCAGTGTTCCATTATTTTTATTTTTAAAAATGCAGTAACTCTATATTACCTATTGTTCAAATTATGTTTTCTAATGTATGCTTTTTAAAAAAAAATAATCATTTATGTGTCACAGATACTATACATTACATGTCTATTTGTGTTTTGACAGATTATACTATTTGCTTGAAAAGAAAGCCACAATATTTCCACATTCTTAATCTTGCATTTGTTGGAAGATATGTCCATCTCGGTTCAGTTCCAAGTGGGGAGAAAGACACTGGAAACATGAAGGCTGTTTGGAAAGATGGTTTAATGGTGGACAGGGCCACATGGACATCCTGGGCAATTGAGCACATGGGTGTGTGTGAGAGAGATTTATACTCTCTCTTGGGCTTTGCAAGAAAAGTATCCTATTGGTTGTCAGAATCCCAGGGGGCTATGCGGGGTCCAGCTAACCTTGTAGGCTGTCTGTGTCCCAGACTTGGTTGAGTCTTGCTGGGTGATGATGTAATGAAGAGGGTTGTGTTCTGAAAGGGTGTTGGGCAATTCCTATTATGGCTTAGTGGCTTTGTCCTGATTTGGATCTTGAGTGAGGGTTAATCCTATTATGTCCTGAGGGTGAAGATCTTTTGTTTTGTAGAAAAGCTGGCCAGCTTTTTGTCTTGTAGACAAAAGGATGGCCCAGTCTTTCGGGGGCTATTAACAAAGGTGAGGATGCTTTCCAAGAGCATGTTTCTCCTTTTCTTATCCAGGGAGGTATAATATTCTGCCTTTTTAATATTTCCTAGAATATTTCATTCTTCTAGGAGAGGGGTGGGTGCTAATTTTCTACACACTAAATTATGAGACTTAACACCTGAGTAACTACTTTTCCACTAACAGATAAATATTATCTTGTTCCAAAAGCTGATGAATATTCCTCATGGTTTGTTTGGGTAAGTGTTGTGCTATATCCTTATTTCTACCAACATTTTTACAACTCTACATTTAGTTTCTGTTGGGTTTTTTTAGTTAACAATATCTTTTAAAATGACAAATTGGCTCATGCATTTAATAACACAGTTTAGTTTTGTTTAATGAACAAATCATGGTGTAGTGTTATGCCTGAATCCAGCAATACTGAAAATACATGAATGCACCTTGTGGTCCTATCTCTTTAAGAAGAATCCAAATAAACTTACATTATACATTTTGGAAGAAACTGGGGTTATAGACCAGGAATTATCAAATATCACCTATCTTTGTTACGGGTAATTTTTTGGAAAATGTGTAGTATTATCTACTACATGTGCAGCCTTACAAATAGTCCTTAACTTGCAACCATATTTAAGCCTGAAATTAATGTCATAAGTATGCTGGTGGTTAACTGGGTCATTTTGTCACTGACTCAATTTTATGACATTTTTTGTAGTGGTCATTAAGCAAATCCTTTCTCTTCAATTGCTGTTGTTGTTTTTATACTGCAAATTGAAAATTAACACTGATTTCTGGTATAATACATCATAAATCATTGTTACATGACCACAAAGTGCTGCAGACAGCTGAAAACATGGGCTGGCTGCCAATTACCCAAAATGTGATCACGTGACTATGGCAGCCCAGCTATCAAAACTTTGAATCCAGATCATAAATGCTTTTGTGGGGGATCCATCTAACTTTGAACAGGCACTAAGTGAACTGTTGTAAGATGAGGACTATCTGTATCTACATTATATTGAAAATACTGGTGTGACTATAGTGAGCTCAAGAACTTTTTTTCAGGGTTATAATGTGAACTTATTATATGATGAGGTAAGGGAGCCAGAAATAAGAACATTGTATTTTGTTTGAACTTCTTTGTAGCCATCAACTGGAATAGAAAAATGGCAATAAAAACAAGTTCTATACTGTTTCCATGAAAATTTACATGGAATTCAATAAACAAATCCACACCATTTGGAGATCCCAGTCAGTGTGTTCTAAAGAAAGGCTTGATTGTACTCAGCTGATCATGGTTGATCTCGAAACCTAAGCAATATTAGTTCTGATTAGTACTTGGATTAAAGACATTTGGGAAAACTGTATGCTAGATTGGGAGACATAAAATGTCATGCCAGGAGGCAGCAATGGCAAACCATTTTTATAGCATGCCAGAAAAACAACACGGATGTATCTATTCTAGGTCACAAGGGATATGAATTCAAAGCAGATTCTGCTTAACAAATATAACATTTTCTAATTACTTAATTCCTGTAGCAATCACAATTAGCAAGGACATTGGGATTCAAGGCTTGAAGTTCTGGTAAGCAATAATTAGAATAAATATTAAACAAATAATAATTAGAATATTTAAATGCAAAATATTTAAATTTTAATTAAACATTTGCAACCCTTATCTCTTGGGATTTTATATCGTCTCCCCTGGTTTTCTTAGGTTTCTCAAAATATAATCAGAGTGCATGTTAATCAGGAGACCACCGAGCCAGCTTTAATCCCTGGAACAAACATATTAAAGCAATGAATTGAAATTTAGAATTTATTTTTTTTTAATAATGTAAGTAGTCAATATGTGTACATGCTAGAGAAATGGTTCATTGAATTGAGCCCCAAATTTCCATTGCTAAGAAAAACAGTTGGTGAATTTTCTCCCATTTTATAATGTTTCTTGCCATAGTTAAGAGAAACACTGCAGTTGTTAAGTGAATATGGCTTCGCCATTGACTTTACTTGTCAGAATGTCACAACGGGTAATCACATGACTAAGGGGCACTGCAACCATCATAATATGAGCCAGTTACAAAATGTCTGCATTTTGATCATGTGACTATGCAGATACTGTTTTGTTGGAAGAAATAGCTGGTTCAGTTGTAAGCCAGGAGAAAGGCACTGGAGACAAAATGGAGACTGGAGGCTGATTGGAAGGATGGTTTAATGATGAAGCAGAATCACATGGGTGATTCTGAGCAGTTGACCACATGGAGTTGAGAGTGGGGGGTATTTTTACCTTCTCTTGGGCTTTGCAATTGAACTTCCTGTTCCAGAACATATATTCTATTGGTTATTGTCAGACTCCCATGGGGCCATGTACAAATCCTAAGAGATTGTCTGAGCTAAGTTTGGTTGAAGTTTGCTGTGGGTGGTGCAACTGAGATGATGCAATGAAGGGGCCTGTGTTCTGAAAGGGTGTTATGCAATTCCTATTATGGCTTTGTTCTGGTTTGGATTTTGAGTGAGGGCTATTTGCTTATGAATAAAGCTACCTATCTCTTTATCTCTTAAATGCTGACATCTGCTGTGGGCAATTAAGGACCCCTAAACCCTGTTTAGCTAACTTTCCCTGCCCCCTGCAATTGTAGTGTATTATACAGAATCAAAGCACAGAGTCGGACAGAGAATTCAGAACACAAATGGAATTAGAATTTTTCTGGACTGTGGATAGTCTTCAAACTTGTCGAGATACCATCTGAAGAAAGAGAAAAAAAGTAAGTGAACACATGGTTAGACATGTCAAATTCTTAAGAAATGTAAATAAGTCTATTTTTTCACATTACGTGTGTAACATTATGATAGAATGTTTCTTAACAATCACAAAAATCAGTTATTTTTTAAATACAAACTATTATGATTTTCAGTTTACATCTTTCCTTTCTGCCTATATGGCATTAAAAGAACTAACAGTCAAAAAAAACCCAGTATAAATCACCAAAAGGATCCTTTTTAAGAAGTCTTACTTTTTGACTTTTGAAAAAAAGGATGAGGCTGGTTTAATGAGTTGAAGCTTTAAAGAAGCACAACATTGATTGAACTCTTAAAAGCAGATGCATATTTTTCCAGTTCTTATGAAAAGCTAAAAAGAAGCATAACAATTTCAAAGAACAGCAGAAAGATATTAGTTTAGGCAAGATCCAAAGTCTTTCTTCCAATTTATTTATGAAGTTTATAAAACCTTTCCAATGTTATTTTGTATCAGGAAAATATTATAAGAGGCCTCAAAAGTTCAAATATTAAAAAAGTCAATAAAACAGAGGTGAGTGAATGAATCTTATTATAGTCATGAAAACAGCTAAAATCATCAAATAAAATAAAAATAATATAGGCAACTGTAATAGCTGATATAAAATATGTTATAACCGGTATACTATACATTTGCAAAGATTTGCAAAAATATTTTAATGTTAACCAGGAAATGTTTGCTCAGTTTTCAGACATCTGAAATTATAGAATATAATCCAACATAGAAAGTTGGAACATCAATTTTAAAATAGATGTTTCTGAAATTTTAAAATTTCAGAAAAGATCATTATAAATCTGGTTCACATTTCTTTCATGTTTCTATATAAGTCCATTCCCTCCACATTAAATGCATAGAACCTAACAAATTCACAAAGGAAGTTAATGGTTGTCTATTAATTATTTTAAAAATATGTATAGCAAAACCAAAAATCTGGTTGTTTGCCAAGCTTGTTTACTTGAAAATATGGCCACACAAATCTATCAATAAAACATCATTTCTAGGGACCTTCTCTAGAAAAAAGTTTACTGATTTCCCCTCATATATACCCATGGAAGGGGCATAATATCATCTATGTTCCACTGTTTCCAGAGGTATGTTGTGGGCCTTTTTACAATATCTCAAAGTTTAATTCAAATGTACGAAATCAGGCAGGTTCACTTTGGAATATTAAAACGAACTTTCCTGCAAATGAGCTATCTAAATTACATGGTGTTTTTAAGGTAATTAATAGTAAAACGAACTTTCCTGCAAATGAGCTATCTAAATTACATGGTGTTTTTAAGGTAATTAATAGTAATTTTAACTTTTCAGTTGTGTCCGACTCTTGATGACTTTATAGGCAAGTGCTCTCCATGCTACCCTGTCAAGCACAGCTTCTTTCACTAGTTGGATGTTTATCTTTGTAACAGCTTTGATGGTATCAAGCCAGAGTGTTCTTTGCTTGCCCCTTTTCCTTGATCCATTAACCATTCCTAGCAACAATGACTTCTCCAGTGGATTTGCACGCATGACATGAACAAAGTAAATCAGAGGTATTTGGCTTCTAGTGATGTTTCAGGTTTTATATGATGATTTATTCTGGTTTTATATAGCTGGGTTTTTAACATAATGGCTGATCTTTATTGAGAAGTACTTTTAATTAAAAATACAATTTTCAAAAACCAACATTCTTAGATGAACCCATTGTTTACATTAACTATTTTTTCCTTGAAAAACTGGAGAATAAATGTACCACTAATATAGGCAGCAAGTATTTGCAACAATCATCATATAAACTCAAATGAACATTCAAGAGAAATTAAGATTTTGGGAAACTCACTGGTGATGCACATGCGCTCGGCTTCCTAATACCAGTAATGTACTGATGGCAAAAGCTGTACTTTCTAGCGTGTTGCATGCAAGAGCAAATCCACACCACTCAACAATCTCCCCAAAGAAGTTAGCTCCACTTACATATTCAAACATTCCTCCTACAGAAAAAAAAGTTGAATTATTGACTTGGCAAATAAAGGTTTATATACTTCAACAAATGCAAACTGGAAGTGTCTTGAATATTTTTCAACCATATCTATAGTGAATATGAAATAAATCAAGAAAATTGGTCAACACAACCACTTTCAAGCTTTAGATCCTCTCTAAAGGAGAGGGAAATATTCCTTTAAAGCAAAAGAAATAATAATATTATCATTTTTATTCCAAATGTTCAAGATCCCAATTCTCCCTAGTTTTGTGGTGCTGCTCTTTTAAAATGGAATAGATTAAATTCTGTTGGCAGATTGTTTTGCTAGTTATAATTTTATTTTAGTTTGGGGAAGAAGACTTTTTTTTCATTTTTTGCTTTATCCTCTGTCTCCAAGAAATGTAACTCTGCATTGTTTTAATGGGATACCAACCAAGCCCTTGGACAAAGAGCAATGTGCATAGGAGACATAGTTCATATTATTTTGGGTTTGTTGTATCTGCTTTTTTCCCATCTGCTGCATCATTCTTTACCAAACCTATTCTAATAAAACCCTGAACTTCATTCAGATTGGTATAAATGGGTGGAAAAATAAGCAGTTTTTACCTAATTCCTAGAGGCATCATCCTCTATCTCCAGGAAATATAAACCTGCACTGTTTTTATGGGATACAACCTTTGGACAAAGAGCAATGTGGTTAGGAGATGTATTTCAGTATTATTTTGGGTTTGTTTCTCCAATAAAAACCTGAACTTCATTCAGACTGGTATAAATGGGTGGAAAAAGAGGAAGTTTGCAGCTAGTTCCAAGATAATAAACTCCTTTCACCCACCATTTGGCCTTTCTACCTCAAAGCAATGAAGGAAAAACCACTAAAATCTGCTTGGTCAAAGCAGAAGCAGGTGAGCTGTTGTTCTCTCCCCCCCCAAAAAAACAACAACAACAAAACAACAAAAAACAACTACAGAAACACAAGGCCTTATATAGAATATAATTCTATTCTTTCAAGAAGCCAATAGCAGGCAGGGCCACTGAAGTCTGGAATTCTTCAGATACATTCAAGGTTTTCTTCACAGTCTTGTCATGAAAAATATTGATTAAAACTGTGGAACATGTAAAGAAGGGACTTTTTATTATCTATGGTGAATGTGTGATAAAGTGAAGAAATATTGGAGTAGGATTCATATCTTAATACAGAAAATTCTTAAGGTGAATATAGAAAAAAAAACAGAGACTTTTGGGTTCAATGGAACAAGACTTGGAAAAAAAATTGGAACTTTGATGTTATATATGCTGACGGCAGCAAGACTACTCTATGCACAGAAATGGAAGGTCACTCGATCCCCACAATGGATGAGTGGCTGCAAAAACTGATGGAGTTAACAGAGATGGCTAAATTGACTGTTCTGATTAAAGAAAAAAACACAAATACCTTTATTTCTATTTGGAAACAACTCTGGACTTTGTGCTTGAGGTGGAAAAAAATGAAATGATGATTTTGGGTTTTATCGATTAGATAGATTTGTTGTTATAGAAATGGCTAGTTATTATTATGAAAAAATAAAAAAGTTGAGGGTAGATGTTAATGCCTTATTTTACTGCATCAAAGGAGCTCGAAGTCAATGCCTTTTTTTTTTCTTTTTCCCTTGCTTGCCCCCTCTATGAGGCATGGTGGCGCAGTGGTTAGAGTGCAGTACTGCAGGCCACTTCTACTGACTGCTGGCTGCCTGCAATTTGGCAGATCGAATCTCACCAGGCTCAAGGTTGACTCAGCCTTCCATCCTTCTGAGGTGAGTAAAATGGAGACCCAGATTGTTGGGGGTAGTATGCTGACTCTGTAAATCGCTTACAGAGGGCTGTAAAGTATTATAAAGTAGTATATAAGTCTAAGTGCTATTGCTATCCACTTCCCTTTTTCTTTCCCTAATTTCCCTAATATTTACTTTAGTATTCTCTTTGTATGTCATATTATAAATTAATAAAAAAACTATAAAGAAGAAAAAAACTGCAGAACACAAATGCTGAACTTTTCAGGACAAAATTTGAAATGGCAGAGAGGCAAAACATTCTTACTAAATTATGGGACTTAACACCGGAATAACCTCTTTTCCACTAACAGATAAAGATTATCTTGTTCAGAAAGCTGATGAATATTCTTCATGGTTTGTTGGGGTAAGTGTTGTGCTATATCCTTATTTCTACCATCATATTTTGCAACTCCATATTTAGTTTAAGTTGCTTTTTCTTAGTCAACAATACCTTTAAAAATGACAAATTGGCTCATGCATCTAATAACACAGTTTAGTTTTGGCTTGCCATCTAACTAACCCAAACACTGTGTTTTGTATGCTATGGTTTATAACAAATTATGTGGATCTAGTCAATTGTTGTTTAATGAACAAATCATTGTAGTGTTATGTGTGAATCCAGCTGAACATATACAACTTATGGTCCCATCTCTTTAAGAAGAATCCAGATAAACTTACATCATACATTTTGGAAGAAACTGGAGTGACTTTGAATCCAGATTATAAATGCTTCTTGGAGCAGGGTGGGGTTCATTTAACTTTGAATAGGCACTAAATCTACAGAGAACTATCCGTATCCACATTATATTGAAAATACTGGTGTGATTATAATGAACTCAACAGAGATTTCAACTCCTTTTTTCATATTGTGAACTCACTATCCTATGGGACAAGTTAGCCAGAAATAAGAAAATTGTAATATACCAGGAAGCAGCAATGGCAAACCATTTTCATATCATGCCAGAAAAACAACAGTATCTCTCTAGGTCACAAGGGACGGAGATAGCAAGCCTAATACTTTCTAATTATTTAATCAACTTCTGGACCAATCGCAATTAACAAGGAAATTTGGATTCAAGTTTGGCAAGCAATAATTAGCATAATTATTAAATAAATAATAATTAGAATATTTAAATGCAACATATTTAAATTTTAATTAAACATTTGCAATCCTTACCTCTTGGGATTTTATATCCAGTCTCGCCTGGTTTTCTTAGGTTTCTCAAAATATAATCAGAGTGCATGTTAATCAGGAGACCACCGAGCCAGGCTGCAACCCCTGGAATAAACATATTAAATCAATGAATTGAACTGTAGGATTTATTTTTTAAAAAAATATAATGTAAGTAGTCAAGTTGTATATATGTTAGAGAAAATGGTTCATTGAATTGAGCCCAAAATTTCCACTGATAAACAGTTGTTGGTGAGTTTTGCCCCATTTCATGTTTCTTGCCACAGTTATTAAGAGAAACACTGCAGTTGTTAAGTTAGTGACATGGTTGTTAAGTGAATCTAGCTTTACTTTACTTGACTTTACTTGTCAGGTCACAAAGGGGATCACATGACCCAGGGGCACTGTAACCATCATAAATATGAGCCAGTTACCAAGCATCTGAATTTTGATCATGTGACCATGGAAATGCTGCAATGGTTGTGTGAAAAAACATTCATAAATCATTTTTTTCAATGCTGTTGTAATTTTGAACGGTCACTAAATGAATGGTTGTATTGGCTCTACTCAATCTGATTGAAGACCCAGGCTGGGGACAGTTCTGTATACAATGCTGCTGTTCAGTTCTAAATTCTGGTCCAATTAATAATAAAAACTGACTATGAGTAGCTCAGAATTGATGATATGAAAATTTCATCCAATACTGCCAGATATTGATGAGACTGGAGCCATTTGTTTGCTTTCCCATGAGTTTGGCAGAGACATAAAAAACACAGATTTCTGTAGTGAGGTTCTTTTTCACGACAAGCACATCACACGCACTGGAAATCAATACAAATTGCCATCTAAGTGGCATGAAAAGTGGTAGTTACTCTGAGGATGTGGGTGAGAATTAAAGGAATTAAACAAGCAGGTGAACAGTCTTACAGAGATATTTTTTTTTGTAATGAAATAGAATAAATTTGTTATGGCTCAGACTAAGGCCATTTCATAAGATGCATGAAGTTGCAGGATATAAAAAAAAACCTGCAGAGTTTCCTTGCCCCAGAGCAAGAACAGACCACTAACTATTTTCCAAGTGTGTCTCCACCTGCATCTCAGTTTCCCCCTGAAGCTGAGAAAGTGCAAGCTTTGCTTTAGGTATTACAGTCTGGAGATGGAAACTAGCTTCTGCAGCCCTTTCCTCACCTTTTTTATACTGGGCTGGTTCACTGAGCAACTTAAAGCAACACTTGCTCACACTTGTTTAATATGTATATAATTGAGAAGAGTTGTCTCTGAATTGTAGTACTACATGTCTGGCAAGAGGCCCCACTGATTGTTGCTCCCAGAAAAGCTTTGGTTCCTTACTTCCTCCATTCACATTATCTTTTCAATACTGGTAATCCTCCCTTCTCATAATCATCCTTCTTATCTTCTCATCTTTCCTACTACCTTTTCCTATTGGTACGTTATGATTTAACAGTTATTGTTCTAGCGTATGATTTATTACCAACCTACATTGGATCCTGCAACATTATCCTGGGACACGTATATTTCCTTCATTCTTATTATTCTTATGATCTATGACTTATCGCTTTGTTGTTTGTATGTATAGTGAGAATTGAGAGCTTATGCACTGGACACAAATTCATCGTGTGTCCAATCATTCTTGGCCAATAAATACTTCTATCTCTGAATGGTGCCCCAGTTTTGCAATGTTCAAAGTTATTGTGGCACTGGAAGAAAAATCTTTATGATCAGTCCTTTCACCTTTCACTTCACAACATTGCTGTAGTCACATGATTGAAATTCAGGCACTTTGCAACTAGCAGGTGTTTGCAATCATTGCAGCATCCCGCACTCATGCGATCACCCTTTGCACAGTTCTAACAATCCAGCTTCCAGCAAACAGATTAAAAGGAGTAGCCTACAGTAAAACTGCAAGTCACACTCATGTGATGCCCTCTTAATGACCATATCACTTAGCCACAGAGTTGTTGGTCCTAACTGTCTGTGGTCCTTAAGCAAGAACTCCCTGCAGATTAAAATTGCTATACTGATCCGCCCAACTAAATGCCCTTCTCAACATTTCAGCAGGACTGATCTACTTGTTGCTTCTTCATAAACAGTGCTAACTTCCACTAGATAATAGCTAAGAGATACAACTGCTTGCCCACTCTCCCTATCTCTTTGCTCACTGGATTTCTTAGATTCAATAAAGCCTACCTCAGCGGTTGTTTTAGAGGTAAAATTAAGATACAATGCCATGTAAGCCATTTTGAGTGGGTCAGAAACACAAAAAGAAATAACACTGGGAAAAACATTTTGTGACTACATGTTCTGTTGATTTAAATAGCTAAAAAAATAATGAATCACTTCTGTTTCACTACAGTAGTGAGTGGGAATGCATTTCTCAAGAAGGTACCATTTCAGCTTGAGCAAAAGAAAAAAGCATAACTTAACACAGTGAGGATTTAAGCCATTCAGTATAAAAAACAAAGAGCAATTGTTGACAGTCTGACATATACGTATTACTTGAACTGACTCACCAAGAATGAAATGTAGTTCTGTTAGCCAATTGGATGAATATTCTGCATAATTAGTTAAACTTCGGCCTTGCAAATACCCATTACATGAGCAGAATAGAAATGCTGACACAAATACAAGAAATGGTATTGATTTTCTTCCACGGATTAAGAATGGAAAGATGAATGATCTGGAACATGAAAAATATTTTTTTATTTAATTATAATTTTCAACGTTGCAGAAATATACAGTAATTCACACACACATTTCAATAGGCATATTTTCAAAAGCAAAATTCTATCATTGAGTCACTTTCCCTTTCAAAAAACTCAAAAGATGAAACATTAATAGTAAATACTCATACATACATACATACATGCACACACACACGCACACATACACACTTTGCACTAATATTTAAGTTTCTGAAGTATGCAGTGCATATTGTACAAGCAGTAGACCCTATACTATTCCAGACAAATGGCTGTTCAGTTTCTTCTTGAAAACCTCCAGTGATGGAGTACCCACAATTTACAATCTCATGACTGAACATATTCTTTTGGGGTAGAAAAAGAGTTCTCATCTCAGCCTTCCAGGCATGCTTAATAACTTGTCAGCAGTAACTACAATAGTAGTAATACCGTCAAAATGTTGATACAACTAGACCAAACTGACAGAACTATTTCAGTGATTGACCAATAAAAATACAATCAATAAAATGAACAACACAAAGCTATCCCCTAACAAGAACTATTAGCAATCAGTTGTGAAGCTTATGCGTAGTACAGCAACATTTTGCTTATTTAATAGATAGTACAAATAAAAGCAATCAGAGTGCCCTGGAAATTTAAATAAAAGAGAGGTAATTAACCAGGTGCAAATGTCTGAACTGACAATAAAAAGAAAAAGATGAGCCATGATTTCTATAGTACCCTTATAGGGGCAGTATTGGGTTTCATATGGGTTTTTTCCCCCTACATTTCCATTTCCAGACAGCTGTGGGAGAACATTAAGAGTTAAGGATAAAGCTCTCTGTGATATGATATAAACACTAACATTTGGTTATCTGCAATTATATTGTCAGAGAAACCCACAATTTCTGTTTAATCTTCTATATCTAAGATTCTTTGCCTTAGTATTGATCTAGCTTGATCTAACTCTAAGTTTAAAATGGTTAAGAAAGAATAAAGACCCACTTTCTTTGGGATGGCTGTTTCCCAGGAAGATATGTATTTGTCTGTAGACACCTTAACTGTAGCAGGGATAAACTGGGCTCCTCTGGAAAAATGAGAAATTTGTGTAGTTCATGCAGATCTTTGTGAATACATAGGCCAACTTGGCACTTCCGCTTCCTGAGGCCTGAAAAACTATTCCGAGCTACCCATCCCTTTCTAATTCCTCTCCTTATAGATATTTCCTTTGTGACACGTACATGATTACTGCACCTGACCTTCAGTCTTGTGTTCTCATGTATTTTGATGAACAGCAAGGGTAAATATTTGTCAGTTGTGGTATTTTTTTATGGCAGAGATTACTTCTAGATATCGTGTCAAAAGCTGACTTGAAATCGATAAATGCTGCATAGAGGGATTGTCCTGAATTGTGGGCTGATCTTCTCCGGACTCCTAATAACAACCATGTTGCTTATCCAATCGGTAGGCTCAGATACTGAAGTAATATGTCCTTCTGCTTCATACTTATCCAGTTGTGCTTTGACTGCAGCTTAATAGCTATAGGCACATTACGTGGGGCACTTTGTACAGGAGAAATGGTAGAGTCAAGTTCAAAGTGAACCTCTCCTGCAACAGATGCTATGGGGCCCTCAAACACCTCCTTGTAGACTTGGAGGATTTGCTGTTTTAGAAGTGGCCTCGCCAGGTGTTTGGAGGGGTGAATCACAACATTGTGTAACTCAGCCAGAATGGTGAACTCAGGGGTGGACTTCAAAAACCTCAGCAACGGGTTCGCTGCCCAGTTGCTGGGTCGGCATGGCCATGGTGGGTGTGGCCTAATCGGCCTCCTGCACCATGGTAGGGGGGCGTTTTTACCTTCCATATGGTCCAGAGACTTTCCTGGACCTTCTGGTAGGGTGAAAACGACCTTGCCCCAGCTCTGGACACTCTAGGGAGGTTGGAAACAACCCATTTCCAGCCTCCCC
>JANHFL010003091.1:111148-121233 GCA_032468155.1 Oxyrhabdium leporinum
TTATTATTATTATTATTATTATTATTATTATTATTATTATTATTATTATTATTATTATTATTATTATTATTATTACGGGAAAGCAAGACGCCAGCACCTCGCATCATTATCCACTCGCTGTTGCTGCTCAGGCTCTATAAGAAGGGAAGATTTAGCCCTTAGTGCTATCCAGAAGCAAACCTTGAGCAGTTCTCTCTTTTGGCTTAATATTCCGGTGTACCTTGACCCAGAGTTGCCCCCATCAAAAGATAGGAAGGGGTGTTTGAACAATCCCTGTGTGTAAAATTCTGGGAAAGCAAGGTAAGACAGAAAGAAGAGTGAGCAGGGAACAGTCCCTTACAGGTAAAGGCAAACACTGTAGACAACCAGCAAGGCTTGCTTTCCCTACATGAATGGAAAGATTGAGAAGCAAGGGAATGACCAACCAGGTCTTGTCATGACAGTAGTTCAGGCTGAACATTACTCTGATTCATTGCCAGTCTACTACAAGCCAGCCTGGAATTTTAGAAATTGGCTTGACCAACAGATGGAAGCAGGATGAAAGACAATTTAGAGTTGCCCCTAGTTCACTGCTCAGAAATTTGATTACTGATTCTCTTTCAGAATTAAGGGGAGCAAATAAGAAGATAAAGGGACTACTTCTTCCTTAGTTCAAAAGTAAAAGAAGAAAGAGGAACTACATATTAGAAACATTAAAACTTCACAAAATAGACAAAATGTAAACCTTTTCAAAACAAAAAAAGACATTCTAATGTTACATGGACTCCCATAAAGGCCACGCCAAAGTATGATGCAGACCACCCCCCAACCACAACCATCAAATCTGATTGTTTAAATATTTTATTTTAACAATAATCATGGCAGAAGATTTATCTTCCAAGTACTAGATTTCTAGAAATTTGGAATAATTGACTACTAAAAGAAATTTATCTTAGAAATATCTGCAGCTTTTTGTGCAAAGTGTATTGGAAATCTCAAGAATGAAAATATAGTTATTTGGCATTACTATGCTGAAGCAACTGTAACTATGGGAAATGTGCTATAAATTGTTCGTTCTGCTTGTTCATTCCTATCTACTATATCAGACACAAACATCTGAGTAATAAATTTGAGTGATAAATACCTGGAAGTTTTACATTGATTATATTTCTTTCCCACATCTAAAGAAACTTACTTCAAAACTGGATCATCTCTAGTACTTTACTGCAGGCACTTTAATTGAAGTTCCGTTGTTGGTATAAACTACAAACAACCTTTTTATCTGATGGTACATTCCATTTCCTAAAGATGACTTTGGTGTTGCTCTAGATAGTGTACGTGCTATAAACAACTCTCACCTTAAAGTCATATCTCTGAAGCTGTAGCAACATTTTTGGAAAGTAAGATGTTTGCTCCATTGACTTTATATTACAGGTAATTTTCTAAACTATTCATTTAGTGACCATTCGAAGTTACAATGACATTGAAAAAAGTGACTTCTGACCCATCCTCACACTTATGACTCTCACAGCATCCTCATGGTTATGTGATTAAAGATTGAATGCTTGGCAACCGGCATGTATTTATGTGATTGCAGTGTTGTGGGGGTCATGAGATTGCCATTTGTAATCTTCCCAGCCAGCTTCCAACAAACAAAGTCAACGGGGGAAGCCAGATTTGCTTAATGATTGTATGATTCATTTAACAACTGTGGCAAAAAGGCCATAAAATTGGGCACTGTTCACTTAACAACTGTCTTGCTGAGCAATGGAAATTCTGGTTCCAACTGTAGTCATAAGTCGAGGACTATCTGTAATAGCTTACGGTGGTTTATGGATTTACAATCCTGCCATACACATATTCATGAAATTTATCGAAAGCAAAAACAATAACGAAAAGCTCCTTTACAATGTGAGCATAGTTCTGTCAGTGACAGTACATAAGCAATAGGTCTTTTGGCCTGAAGTAAATATGGATCCAATTCCTCTCTTGCATTCCAAACTGTATAATGTTGTCCTGTGATTGACCTGCATTTTTCAGTTTTTCAATTTTCACCTGGAACACAGGCTGATTGGACAACTTAGCTTCTCCTATTTACTCTTGCAAGTTTTGAAATAATAATAATAATCAGATTATTTTCCTTTTTTGCCACCAGTAGTACCCAGTGTCTGTTAGACATTAATATGCAATCTTCCCTTCCTAATGTTTAAGCTCCTCTGGGAATGCAGGGGAAAAGAGATTTTGCAGGACTATAAAACTTGCCCAACCCCTTTGTGTGTCAAATTCTGGAGACTGTCTTTGCCACTGGGGCTCATTGTGACAGATGGAGGAAGGGCCTCTGGTTCTGTAAATAATTAATGAAGAGAATTTAATTTAACATGATGCTATTTGTTTTGGTCCTGGTACCTCTTTTAATGACTTCCTACTTCAGTAGCTGTCCTGCAAATTCTAAATTAGCCGGTACTACAAGAATGTCAAAAGGCAAATGGGATCAAAATAATACCACACCTGAATGATGGCAATGTTGGGCTGTAAGATATCTAATGCATATTACTGTGGGAATCACACTACCAAGCTGCATCCTTTTTAAACAAACTTTTAAGGCGCAGAGGTGGGGAGCCAAGGCCCCTTTAAGACTTGCAGACTTCAACTCCACAAATTTTAAAGGGGTGGCTCAGGAATTCTGGGAGTTGAAGTTCATAAGTCTTAAAGGGGCCATAGCTCCCCACCCCTGCTCTAAGACATGGGTGTTCAACCTTTTGGCTTGCCTTGGCTGCATTGAATGAAGAAGGATTTTATTGGGCCGCTCATAAAATATGTAATATAGTTAAGGTATATACTGTAAATAACAAATTTTCTTTAAAAGTTTACAATATTATGGGGCCACATTATGAGATGGGCACTCTTGTTTTAAGAGGTTCTGCTAGCATTGATCTATTGGTTATGTACTTTTTAAAAAATCTTGTAGTATTTTTAAAAGGTTATTTCTGAACACCTTTCCAATCCATGGGTGCTGGATTTTTTGAATAAGGTAATTTATCTGGACATTAGATGGATTATAGAACTATTACCTTTAGAAGGCAAGCTACATTTCTTCCAAAGCCTGGGCCCTCTATACTAGATAAACACTTAGGTGCTAGCCTATTACTATCAGATGTTCTTGCCTAAGTACGGCCAAATTGCAGCATTTTTGTCAGATCTAACTTGGATGAACAACTTCATTGTGGTGGTATGAATGAATGAGTGCTGAGTGCATTTGAACAATTGAAAGCAGCTCTTAACAAATTTCTAGGGTTGCTAGCTTTTTGAACAACTACGTACGTTCATCTTAGTGATGTCTCAGATAGGAACATTGAGACAGATTTAATAAAAATAGCATCAACCAAGATGATGTTCCTGACCAAGTGTGTGATGTTGAATTAGTTTTGATCTGGCCGAGAGACTATCTGTGGAGTTACAATAGAATTTATCTTGCGGTGTTGAAATCACTACTGTCCAGAAAATCCAGTACAAGAAATTTATGTGCTGGAGTCTTGCCCTACAGAAATAGCATTGAATACAATTAAGATGGGATGACTACAGTGGCAGATATATTCTCCTTTGATTATTGGGAATTGTGGGAGGGGAAGATCCAGTAAGGAAAGATAGCACTCTAATCAATAATTGGTACAAACATGAAAAAACAGCTAGGCTAAGACATTATAAGTCTAGTGATTCTTATATTCTTTAATTGCAAGATCTATTTCCAGACAGATTAATTGTTTATGAGTGATGCAAGCCATTCCAGAGCAATGTTCCTAAAATAACTATAATGCGTAGCAATAGCACTAGTTGTAATTGTATGTTTAATTTTTGTATGCTGACATAGATCAAGCATACTGATTAATAATAGTGCCTTTATTATGTAATATAATTTCAATACATAGATCTATGCCATATTTTGGCAAATAATGATGAAAAATGTTTAATAATTATTATAATCTCATTCATGTATTTATTCTTTTTGTCTTCTACACCCTTTAGAGAAATTGAAGGATGTCATGCTAAAGAAAGTTTTGTATCATCCCAAGGTTCAGGAAACAAAACCATGTTTTTAAGTTACAAGAATTAAAATACCCCTAAAAGTATAGCAAAAACCCTTCTAACAAAAATGTGGCAATGGAATGTATTACTCCGAAGGGTTACATTAACAATGTTTTAATTTGTATTCCTTCAAAAAGACCGCAGATCTATAACAGTAGGTCATTATTGATTTAATCTCGGCGTACAGGACAAGCCATATGGACATCCTATATACATAAAATACACCGACATTAACATATAAGCCCGAACCGTAAAACAAGTATCAGGATAGTTAAAAAAACATTTATCACTTCCACCTCAAAAATCAGCACTCGGTTCCGTGACCACGATCTTCACACTGCAAACTTACATAGAAAATGCACAATGTCGAACAAGGAACAGTAACCCACCGACGCCTCCCTTTCCCTACCAGTCAGTTAGAACTGAAGAAAGTTCTTGGATGAGAAGAGACACGTTTTTTAAGGAAGAAAAAATCAAGAAAGTCCAGTTGCCTTTTGGACAACCATGACTTGAAGGATTGAGAATCTCTCTAGAGATTAATTTACCGATACACGCAAAATCGGATTGGATTGATTTGGTTTGATTTAGGATCACAAGATTAATTTCTGAAAGGAAACTCGGAATCTGGAGGTCGTTGGAGATTGTGCGCATGTCTACAAGTAGTTTGAGGAACAGGAAACGGCTAAGCGCTTGCGCGCGACCTATCCCTGGATGGGGAGTTTGCTGAAGCGACGGTTTGAGCACGTTGGACGTGCGGTGAGAGTTCTGACTTCGGGCTTGGATCTGTTTGGGTCGCAAGCCTCGTGGCGGCAGCGTCCGGGGCTTGTGATGGGCCGCAGGCAACGCCGAAGACAGCAGCAGAGCCGCGAGGGAGGCTCCCAGGTGAGTTGGGGCCTGTTGGCCCTTCCCGGCGGGTAAAAGTGGACGGTTTTTCTCAGAGCTTTGATTCTGGTGGTCTTGGCCAAGAGAAGCTAACTGAGCACCTGGCCTCCTTGTTTTCTCCGCTCACCTGCGTGAGACCGCTCTGTGCCGATGAGGAATCCCGATCGCGAGAACGGGACTCGGATTGAGGCTTCCCTCCTCGCTTGCTCCCCAGGGCTGGTCCGACGCTGGCTATCCGGACATCGTGAAGGAGAATGCGTCGTTTGAACACTACTATGGGCAGCTTGGCATCGTGCCTCAGGAGGAATGGGAGAGCTTCCTGGCCACTCTGCGGGAGCCTCTGCCAGCCACTCTGCGGATCACAGGCTATAAGAGGTGAGCAGCCTCTTTTTTGCTGCCTCTTACCGATAAGGATTCGGCACTAAGTTCACCTCGGTTGATGGGCGAGACCTGGTCGGCATCTAGCCGGGGCACCACTGGGACATATTCAGGCTATAAGAATTGCCAGAACAGAAAGTAGAAAGTCCTCTGAAGAAACCAATGGCAAATTGCTTTCCTATTTTTTGGGAAGGGGAGGGAGGGGGTTCACCTAAGATGGCTGGCGATAAAAATGAAATACATATTTCAGTTCAACTGGAATGAGATTATCTCTCACTCACCTTGCAAATTTGGGGAGATGCCATGTATGTTTATGTGTGTGTGTGTGTATGCTTGTTTTAAATATTTTAGTTAGGACGCTTAAAGGGAATACTAAAGGGTGTGATATTTTTCAGACTGTAACTTGGCTTTTCATCTAAAGTGTAGTTTGTTAGTTTATATCTCTTTATGCAGTATGTAGATTCAAAGACAGAAGGAACTTTTTCAGTCATACTGTATATGTACAGGTATTTTGAAAAATTACATTTGTGTGTTTTGAAATTGAAAAGTAAATAAAAACATGACTTTATAAAATAAGATCTGTTTGTTTTGGGGTGGTAAGTACACTGTTGTTTTGAAAAATATAAAAGGAAACTTATTATTTAAGGGTTTAAATTTAGCTGAAGCAAACTGCACTTGACAATTTTACGAGATTGTGATCATTTATTTATTTATTTATTTATTAAATTTATATACCGCCCCATTCCGAGGACTCGGGGCGGTTCACATAAAAATATAAAAATATAAAAATATAAAAATCCTTTAAAACATCACAGAAAACAGGATGCGGCTGGAAGAGCCTACTGCATATGCAGGGAAAGGATCTCAGATTCAGAGATCAACAGCAGATAATTGTAATAAAAGTAAGAAATTTGATGATTAATACGTGTTGTGATAATTTGGAATTCAAGTTGGATTTTGAACAGTCACTGAAATGTATGATATGCTTTTCATAATAATGTAGCTGAAACTAGATAAGATTAAGAATTTGGTAAAGTTGAAAATTAATTTGGTTAGATTGTGATTCACCTTGCTCTGATTGGGTTTTTTTTCATTGTGCAGCCATGCCAACGAAATTCTCCGTTGTTTAAAAGAGAAGTATTTCAAGGAAATAGAGAATCTGGTGGTAGATGGTCAGAAGATTGAAATGCCGCAGCCATTAAGCTGGTAAATTTTTATATATAATTATGATTGGCATAATAATTATTGGTAATATGGTCTGAGTATTAGCTTTGTATAGATTGCACATATTTGGAAGTAGCAATATCTTAAAAATAATAACATTTCTGGCCAATTGTTCATGGACAAAATGCTGGTTTATGCTTACTGGTTTCTCTGCTTAACTAATGAGTAGTGTAAGATTTCCAAAATGTCCATATGTCTAATTTATTGTTTTCTTAACATTTTTTTTAATTTGTGGATAGATTTAAGTTTTATAGAAATATTAGCAAAGAAAAGAAAGAACATATCTACAATTATGCACAAGATGAACAGTGTCCAAAATTTAGTCAGTTATTATTGCAATCAAAACCAAATTACATGAAAAATTAACTAATGACAGGTACAATGCTGATTCCCATTCTATGCTAGAAAAAAAGTCTGGCTTTAATATACATGTATGCATACTCCTTGTACTTATTCATATCACGTTAGAAAAGATCATATAAAGATCAGGAAAAGAATTAAGTGAACAAAATGCATTGAAGACAATAATTAAGAAAAAGACAGAAATCTAACTAGATCTAGTTGATATTGTTTACTGTATCTTGAAACTTTGTAACCTTGCAAACCATCCTTGCTCTCAGGGCCTTACAAGCACATAGTGGCTTCTTTTTGGTATTCTTTGATTTTTCGATTACACAGCAAGCATCATCAATACTGTCTCATGTTCCTTGGCCAGCTTGAACATCTGAAATCTTTTTCCATGTAGGGCTGTAATCTCTATTGGATAATCCTAAACCTTATTTTAGTAGCATATAAAATTAAGGGTATTATGCAATAGGTTGCACATTTTGTTAAGTCTCCTTTGTTGGTATTCGAATGATGGCCGCTATGTTCTTCAGATTTGTTGGCATTCTTGATTAGAACTTTTGCTGATTTTGCTTTTGTTGCCGTATTTTTGTGGGTATTCCATCCGTTCCTGTAACCTTCTAATTTGTTAATGACTGGAATAGTGATCTAACTTCATTTTCTAGTACTAGAGGCTCTGGTAACTAAGGAATATCTTCAAAGGTATTGGACTCTTAGATGTAGTATAGTTCAGTATAGTCCATTTATCTTTATTTGATCTCTTTTGATTCAGTTATTTGTCCATTGGTGACTTTTAACATACTAATTTGAGGGTGGAACCTCTTCCTGAATTTAGAAATCTTTTGAAAAACTTTCACTGATTTTCTGTGCTGTTTCCATCATAGTGTTTGCAAATGTAATACTGCTTTTCTTGTGTCTTCTAAAGCTCTCTGAAAAGCTTTGCTAAGTTCCTACTTGAAATTTTTATCTTTCTTGATTTTAGCATCTCTTGTCTGCTTGATAATATTCAGTGTGTTCTGATATCTAGTTTGTGTTTTTCTGTTTCTTCATCTTTGGCAGTTTCTTTTCACAATCATACTTAGTATCTTCTTAAGTTCATTGCAAAGTTCCTGTGGTTCTCTATCAATGAGATTCAGGACTTTAAAGTGATACCTCATGTTCTCCTTCATAATAGTGTATGTTCAAGATCAGATCATGGAAACTGATTGGCTTTCTTTTTCTTATTTAGCTTAACTTGGAATTTGTTCATACTCCAGTTAGCATTTGGCCATGTCTTTAATGCTATAATTAATAACCATGTCTTTGGCAATACAGGTACTTAACCACCATTTGTTCAGTAGCTGTTCAAAGTTCGAGGGAGCTGAATGAAGCGACTTATGACTGGTCACTGAAGTTATCACTGTTGCAGTGCCCCCACAGTCACATGATCACAATCTGATGCTTGACAAACCATTTGCACTTATGACCAGTTGCCAAGCACTCCATGATTGTGTGGTCATAATCGGCAACCTTTACTGCCAGCTTTCCCAGAAAATTCTCTGAAAAATCCTCACATTTTCCTCAATATTATGTTAAGTGCCATCCAATTGAGGAGTCCATCATCTGGTAACAATATTGTTAATCATTGTATATTATGTTATATACATAGAGCGGCATGATGGTCTAGTGGTGAAGATGCTCACCTCCCACTCGGAAGGTTGAGAGTTCAATCTTAGCAGCAGATACTTCTCTCTTTGGGTGCAAAGAAAAAAAAATCTGAACTCTGCATGGTATCAGGACAGGCATCCAACCAGTAAATGCTCAGCTCCATCTAGTCGCCCCAACTCTACCCCGAATTAAGACATTACAGGGTCATAAAGGAGTTTTATTATGATATAAATATGTGTTTTTCTTGGTAAAAACACACCATTGTAATTGTTTTTATTGCTATTGTTGGGAGTTAGCTTACACTTTTTAATAAATTATTATTTGTTGTGTGAATGGTTGTCTTTGGCATTGTCATTAAAGTGATAATCTGCCTCCAGCATCTTCCTATATTGGTGCTGCTAAACATAGCTAGCTGCCTGCTTGTTTTACCTGGGCAGCTACCGGTAGTATGACCTTACTTCCTTGAGTGACCCTGCTGAGAATGTATACTCTAGGCCGGGGGTCCGCAATGTGCACCTCTAGAGTTGTATGGGGCTCTTTGGGCCCTCTCCTGCGGCTCCCTGTTGGATGATCCCACCACTGGCTGGCCTCGCCCCTCACCCTCCCCTCGCAGTCACTCCTCGCCTGCCCTGAGAAGGGAAGTGCGATGGCAGTGGATGGAGACTGGCTCCGTATTCCAGAGCAGGAGCGAAGCGCCCCTCTACTTGCCTCTTCGTCCAGCCCTTCCTGGTGTTGTGGGTACCGGAGAGACGCACGATTTTCTCTCTGCCCTGAAACACTGGCTGGGCTGGCTGCAGCCGATGCTCCATGTCATAATGGGCTCCAGGAGGAGGAGGATGGGATGCCGTTGTATTGCTGATGCACGCTAAGTTTAAGTGTGCTGCGCAAGGTGCTGCAAGAGCAGCAAGCAGGCCATGGAGGCGGCGAGAGCAGCGGCGTCAGCTGCAGCTGGTCCAGTCAGTATCTCGGGGCAGAAAGAAAGTTGCGCGTCTCCCCATATTCCTCTCGCCACCTATATGGCCTGCTTCCTGCTCTTGCAGCATCCCCTCCTCCTCCTGGAGCCCATTACCACATGGAGCATCGGCTGTAGCTGGCCCAGCCAGTATCTTTAGATAGAGAGAAAGTCGTGCATCTCCCTGGTGCATGCAGCACCAAGAAGGACCGGAAGAAGAGGCAAGTAGAGGGGCGCTTTGCTCCCGCTCTGGAATACGGAGCGAGTTTCCATCCGCCACCATCGCCCTTCTCAGGGCAGGCGAGGAGTGGCTGCGAGGGGAGGGTGAGGGGCGTGCCGAGCCAGTGGTGGGTTCAGCCAACGGAGCCACAGCAGGGGTACAAAAGAGCTTCATTTATCTGGGAACCTGAAATGACTCTTGATTTAAATCATATGGTAAAATGCACCCAAAGAAGAAGAAAGAACAACATCAGCAAAAAACTAAAACAAAACCCAACCCTGACCTGTTTTTGGAAGTTGTTCAAGAGGGAACACACACACACGAGAGAGAGAGAGAGAGAGAGAGAGAGAGAGAGAGAGAGAGAGAGAGAGAGAG
>JANHFL010003091.1:127174-148480 GCA_032468155.1 Oxyrhabdium leporinum
AATATCACTTGTGTTTTACACTGATAAAATATTAACTTTGAAAAATGCAACTACTTAAAAATGCACTACTGTAATTTCAACCTATTTGTATAAAAATGTTATATTGCAACTAGCTCAGAATGTGTAACTTTCATACTGTCTTGGTATTAATGTGGAAATGTCTCTTTTAGTGGAGATGGAACCCTGAGAAAAAACATTGATATATGGAAAAAGTGGAGTACACATAATAGCTTGCAACTACATGGGTAGGAAAATATTACATATTTCTTTCAACTAGTGGAATGAAATTAAGAATTTGATTAATGTCTTGACTTTTTTCTATATACAAGAATAAAAATTTGGATTTTTGATATTACCGTTCTATTCTGTTTGTAGCCTATAGACTGCATTGTGCCAAGTTCTCCCCATGTATAGAAAGTTTTAATGTCAGGATCTCCATAAGTAAATTGACGTTAAAATATGCCTCATTTGCATGAATTGCCGGACTCCCCCCCTTTTTTTAAAAAAAATATTCCAAGGTATATATTTTGGATAGATTTCAATTTATTTTTATTTTTCTGATTTCCCGTTCCACCCACAAAGCCAGACAAGTTTATTCTAATATTTCTAATGTGGGAAGTGCCCATTTAAGCTATTGAATCCAATCTGCTGCCCAGTGCAGCAATCCAAATTAGAACCTATCTGCATTTTTGGCAGATTACTCTCCAGCCTTTCCTTTGATATATCCAGCTAAAGGAAGGCTGCCACTTCTACTCAGCTGTGGTGGCACAGTGGTTAGAATGCACTACTGCAAGCTACTTCTGCTGACCGCTGGCTGCAGTTTGGCAGTTTGAGTCTCACCAACTCAAGGTTGACTCAGCCTTCCATCCTTCTGAGGTGGGTAAAATGAGGACCCAGATTGTTGGGGGCAATATGCGGACTCTAAACTGCTTAGAGAGGGCTGTAAAGCACTAGGGAGTGGTATATAATACCAAGTGTTATTGCTATTCTCTAGTTAAATAGTTGTGCCCCCAAACTTCCCTTACTGCTAGAAGTTTTGGTTTTTTTAAATTTATTTCCAGTGTACAATATCCCATACTTATGACCACTTTCTGCATGACATACATATTTTAGGTATTTAAAGAGTGCTATCACTCCTTAGTTTTTTTCTCAAGACTAAAAATGCCAGCCTCCTTCAATCTTTCCTTAGAGAGCTGTTTCTTGTCTGTCATTCTCTTATTTCTTCCACTTTGGCTGAACTCTTCTTAGCATGGTGGCAGGAACTGGACAGATTACTGACCAACACAAAGTGGAACATTTTACTTCTGATTATTTATAACTGTTTCTGTTGATACAGTCTAAAAAAACTACTTTTGTCTTATTCTGTAGCCATATTACACTTAGATTTGTAATATGTTGTTCCAAGATTTTTAAATGCTTTACAGATATTATCCACTTTGATTTCTGTTTCCTAAGTGCATAATTTTATGTGTCCATTATGTTTCATATTTTTATTTTTGATATCCTAACCCCTTTGTCTAAGTGAGGGATGGACATTCTGAATGGTTGTATGTGACCCTTATATTACGTTGCAAAACAGTGGTTTAATTTCAGCAGCAGTAACAAATTGATTTAATTATAGTGGTGTGATTTGGAGTCATGAGTGGAATGAATGTGGCTTCTGTCCAAGAAACCTCCTTTTTCTATTCCCGCTCTTACAATCCACATAAAAAGATAGAAAAATCAAGCCAGATAGATTCCTGAAACTCCGGACAAAGGTGTGGGTTCTAACCACTCAATCACTTCTTAACTATGCTGTAATCTAGTAAGATTATTTCTATCTTCTGTGGTGATATTAACTCTCCTACCCAATTGCATGTCACTTTCAGATTTGGTAAATATTCAATTAAGGTTCATTAACATTCCTCACTGAAAAAACAGGGCTACAACTAAGCCTGGTGACACCTGCTCTTTCTAGTTTGTTAAGGAACTGTTTTATGAGCATTCTTTGAATATAATTATTGATGATGCTGTGTATTCAAATGTTCATGGTATCCAACAGCAGTTATTTACTTGATTACAATTTCATAATTTTATTTTGTGAAATGCTTTATTGAAATCAATACATACAATTATATTTATATTTACTACAGAAGCTACCTACATGTTAAAAATGAGATCATTTTAGAAAGGTTAGTTTCCTGATCATTCTCTAATTTTTTTGTAGTTAAGACATTGTATCCAATGTACTTACAGTCTGATTTTTTTTTAATCGGCTCTAGAATCTTTCCATGCATTGATTTCAGAGTGAACAACTTGGTTCAGTTCTTACCTGCCGCAGAAAATTAACAGGACATCTGTAGCTCCAAGAACATAAACAATATAATTAATTTCTAATTTCAGATTTCATGCCCTGATAATTAAGTTTTGAGCATTATTTTCTATGCAGACTGCAGTTAAGGATTGCAACTCGCGGAGCCGAACAGTTGGCAGAAGGAGGTAGAATGGTGTACTCTACCTGTTCGTTGAATCCTATTGAAAATGAAGCTGTCATTAGTTCTCTGCTGGAAAAAAGTGAAGGTGTGTATAGTTTAAAGGGAAAATGTTATTTTAGTTAGGTCAAAAAGAAAGTAAAGCTTACCCTTTTGCCTGAACCTGCAGGGCAGGGTCTTGATTGAAAATCTGGGTTACTTTAATATTTCTTATGTTGGAATTCTAATTTTAATCTAGCTGCTGCTAGCTCACCTTTCTAGAAATTATAGCTAAGTAAATACAGGCAGCATGATGTTTCTTTTCTGATTTTAGTCACAAATGAACCATGCTGCCTCTGCAGGAAATGATTTACTTGATTTTTTTCATCCCAGATGCTTTTAAATGTCAGAATATAACCTATCATAGTTGATAGCTGGTCTTCACTGTTTGAATGCTATTCAAATGCTTTATTAAAGAAGCCATATAGATTTGGTTTGAAAACCTTATATCATGTTCACTTTCTGCCTCACCCTATATTTGTTGAGATAACATATGTACCAAGGATAGTTGCCAGTCCACAGAGCTTGTTTGCTTCATGGGTGTGTTTAGGGAACCTTAATAATTTCAAAATATTCTCTTTCTTGATAGTGAGTCAGAGTTTTAAAGGTTGGTCAGGCATACTAAAGCTTTAAACAGGACATATGAACAATCAGGAAAAAAATCAGGAAAGAAGAAATAAAAGAATAAAGTTCAAATAAGCAAGAGATTCCATGGAGGTTTAATTTTCCAATGTATGATTAATTAACTCTAACTGAATGTATTATATCATTTTAAAAGATGAAAAATCACTACAAAATCTAGATTAAGTATGCATTGCAGCAACCAGGATCAAAACAGTATGAAACACTGAATGAGATTATGAGCTATAGTAAATTCTATCCATATTACTAAAGGTAGATTCTGATTTTAAAATTCTGTAAAATTGAAATTGAGTCTAAGCATAAACAGTACAAATATTGTACATGGTACAATCCATGGATGATTAAAGACCAATCATAAAAGCAAAATTCAGCAAATATGGCGAATAAAATAGAAAAAAAGCAGAAAAATATCTGATACAATAAAGTAAAGGAAGCACCAATGGCTTCTAAAAGCCATAATATTGATGGGGATTTTGCAGCCTCACCTGAGAATTGATCACATAAAAGAAGAGCAGTAATCTCATACTCACAGGAGTAATTAAAATTACTCACAATTACAGCTATGAATGTTGATCATCATTCAGTATTTAATGGGCATTTTAACAGCACATTGGAACAGAGTCATCCTTCTTCTTTGCACAGGAAAGTTTGGCTTTTATGGAATGCTAGTGCTTCTGCTAATTGTTCTCCTATTAGGTAGTTCCCCGTTTATATCAGAGTAAAGAGCCTCTTACAAGGAGCATGTAGATATTAGATGAATTAAATGAACCAATGGATTGGGTTTTGGGGGGGCAATTACATTATAGAAATCATGAGAAGTCCTGATTCTCTCAGCTTGAATATTTAAGTTCCAATTCTCTGTTTCAGTTCAGCCAGTTTATCTAACCAAGGGAGAAAATGGCATTGAAGAAAGGCCTCAATATGTTAAATCATTGTTAATTTATCTCTTTAGGAAAGAACCATGCCAGTTTAGCAAGGTGAGGTAGAGAAGGGAAGTTTCCCAAAAGATTTGCTTCTGGCAGAATTGGGTCAACAGAATCTTAATTGAGCCCCAAAAGGGATACATCCTAATTCTAACTATATTAAAACATAAAAATTTGAATGATGGATGAGTGTTATTATTTTTTTTAATTTTGATCGAATGACTTCTAAGCTCTTAAAAGATGTGGAACATCATAATCATGATCAGAACTTTCAGTAATATAAAGGCTGCCAGGGCATATTTATTTTCAAACTTGCAAATTTAACAGTGACAAAATATGCTTTTGGGTGCTCTTATAAGCAGCTCTCTCTTGAGTTGACCAACTGGTAGGATTATGGCTAATCCTGACCTCAATCCATGTATTAAACTAGGAATTATTTACAATACAAATTAAATTCATACCAGGTTTATTTTTAAGGTATGAAGTTGTTTTAGATACTGAAAAAATAACTTTCACGACTTGGTTAGCTATTACTCCAGTCAAATGACTTTTCCAGTCAAATGTGTATAATCTTGATTTATTTTTTTGAAGGTGCCTTAGAACTTGCTGATGTCTCTTCTGAGTTGCCAGGTTTGAAAAGGTTGCCAGGCATTACAAAATGGAAGGTAATTTTATAGAAATATGTATTGTATTATATCAAATGTGAACAAACTAAATTTCCAAAAGTAATTAGGTTCATTATTTATCCAGAATGAAATCATTTGTCTGAATTGCCCTTTTCAAGCCTCATCAAGGTTTCTTCATTGCTCAAGTATGCTATATAAACAGTGATGCATTTATGCTTCTGCTTAGGAGAGCCAGTTTGGTCTAGTGGTTAAGGCAACAGGCTAAAAAGGAGACCATGAGTTCAAGTCCTGCCTAGTCATGAAAGTCAACTGGGTGACTTTGGGCCAATTACTCCCTCTCAACCCAATTTACCTCACAGGGTTGATGTGAGGAAAATAAGAGGAGGAAGGTGTGTTGGATATACTTGCTGCCTTGAGATATTTGTAAAAACGATACAGGTGGGAACCAATTTTTTTTTTTTAAGTGAACTGCCCCCAAAAAGGAGTGGGGACAGGGAAGGCCTTTGGTCATTTGTATAAATACTGTAGTGGGAGAAGGGAGTGGGAAGCACCTCTTGGCTGGAGATCTTTTAGCAATAATACCACCAAGAGGATATATTTTCTCAAGATATTTTTTCCCCAGACCAGTTTAACCATATTACAAGGCAACCAATTTCTGTATAATTTATTGATGATAGGGTAGTCACTTGACCCTTGTTACATTTCAGCATTAAGTTTCATGAGAGAAAGGGAAAATGTGCTGCTTTGATAAGCGGATTAATAGTAAGATTTGAAGACATTGTATTTTCCCACCTAGGTAATGACCAAAGATGGTAATTGGTTTGAAGACTGGAAAGAAGTACCTCCTAGCAGGCATACACAGATTCGACCCACAATGTTCCCTTTAAAAGATGAACAAAAACTTAAAGCATTACATTTGGAGCGCTGGTATGTAAAGTTGTCATCAAATCTGTAAGATGGTGTTGGATTCAAGTTCACTTTAATGTTGCCAAGTATTGTCCAACTGGGAGACATACAGTTATAAACATCAAGATCTAGAGATACATTTTAAGGGTTTAATAAAGTTCCTGCTGTATCAAGAACACCTACTTCCCATCCTCCTTCAAAGATAAACACAGGTGTTTCAGCAAAAAGAATGCAAAACACTAGAAAACATTTTTTACAAGTTGGGTGGAGTAGAGTGCAATATTTTATATGCTACTTTTCCCAAGCAATTTCCAATTAGTATTAGTACTGAAAACAATTACCCACATTAAATTGCTTAACAACCGATAATCAAAGGTACAGTACTTGATAGCATATTTTAGCTTTGGCAATACAGATTTTAGCAGTAGTACTAATAATGTTAAAATTGGTAAATAGGAGGCTGATATAACAGTAATTTGGTATCCTGGATATTCTGACTAAATCAAAATATGAGAATACCGTATAGTTGTACATGATCAGTTGTTTCTATCTTCTCTGAACCATAAGGCAAACTCATTCAGATCAGGGAATTTTGAGCTCAGTAGAATTGATGGTAATTCATTATGCCATACCCAAAGGTCCTTCCTGAATTTGGGGTAGATGAGAGATGTTTAATTATTTGATCAGCACTCACAGTGCCCTTGAAATCTAGATTGTACTATTCCAAGGAAATACAGGTTCCATGCTTACTGAATGAAGCTGTTCTGGGATGGAAGAGGCCATAGACCAGATGTAATTACTAAGTTTCAGATCCTCTTTTTAATAAGATACATAACTAAAGCAAGCAAATTGGTTGTACAAAATCATGCAAAAATTTGATAATGTTTAAAGGTTTTTTTAAAATAATTTTCTGATGGCAGATTTAAGTAGAGCCCAAGAATATGCCTATTGATACAAAATCCATGTTGCTTATCTAGTTTTAGAATTTTACCACATCACCAGAATACTGGAGGTTTCTTCATTGCTGTATTAATTAAAAAATCACCTATGCCATGGAACAAGCGTCAGCCCAAGGTAATGTTTGGTGTTATTAAAAACATTTTTAGTATGTTTTTAAAGGATAAGAGTTTTAGAATAGCATGAAATAATTATGAATTTCAAATAGCATGCTTCACAGGAAACTGCTTTGGAAACTGGATCACAGCTGAATATTGAAGTTTGTGATGGAGAGAGATGAGAAACCATCTACGGAAAATTCACCTCAAATAAATCCATTGGGCATTCTGAGCCCTTGGATATATATCTAAGTAAAAATAAGCAAATTTAATCCAGAACCAAATATGATTCCCTTGTCTAGCGAGGCTAGATTTTTAAACCTTATATAAGGAATAGGGCTTAAAAAACAGGGGTTCTGTTTCCAGAAAAGAAACTAGTATTTCATATTGTTTTTCTTCTTCATGCAGAAAATACATTGCCCTTTGTATTTTTCCTCATGAAGGGCATCCCTGATTCATACTTTCTCTTTCCCTTTACTGTAATATACATTTGATGTTTTATCTGGAAGTGGTATTTTTAAACAATAATTTGTCAAGGAGTTGTTGGGGTTTGGGGTTTATTATTTTTTGCTTGTGTTGCAGCAAAAGAGCAAAGGAGCCCATGGCATCTTAAAAGCTAAGAGGTTAATTATGACCTAAACTTTTGCAGGTCTGAGTTAGATCAGATAGTTGTCAATTTTCGGGGGAAAAATGGGCTTCGGGGAAAAGTTGAAGTTGCAGTGTAAGCAGTAAAGTAACAAGGAAATGGAAATGGTATTCAGTTTGAAAAAGCAATACCCAGATAATTGAGAGCGTAAATGTGTGCAGAATATGTCTTCACATTAGCAGTGATGATTATAGTCTTATCAACAATCACTACTGTATTGATTGGAAGGATTTCTTGTACTAGTTTTGCATACGTTTTACCATAATTAAATCATTGTTTACTATGAAGACATTACTATATATCAAAAGTGGAACCTTACCTATGTTATGGGGAGAAATGGTCTAGTCTTTGCAAATACTGCAAAAGCTGTACGCCAAATTTTTTTTGGTCCAGGTCAGAATTGAGTTTAAGCTGATCTTAACTACAGTCAGGTCTTCTCTTCTGATACTGGCTCTCCATAAATGAATAACACATAGTGTTAGAAGTGAATCTGAATTTCCCTGCAGTAATCTTGATATGCTGGAGACCCAGTTTTGGCCCAACAAAACAAAACTCTCCTGTTAGCTTATTAAAAGAAGTACATTTGAGTGTTACTGCACAGTCAAACCACAAGTCAAATGTAGTAGTACTGAGCTACCCTTAAAGAATATGCCCTCTTTGGTGTTAGCTGACTGGTGACAGCTGCAGAGAAAGAAAGGCTGCTTTGAAGCTTCCATCAGAACAGAAGCATACTGGCACTGTGGAAGGCCAAAGGCAGCCCTTTCAACAAAGCATTTCTTCTGTGCTTGAGAGCAACTGGATGCCATAAAGAGGATACCAAACAGAAATTAGCACTCTTCCTGACGGCAGTTAGAAGAGATGCCCTTGATACGTGTACAACAGAAAAAGGGAGCAAATGTAAAGCCCTGTTGCAAATATTTGTGGCCTATTGTATATTATGAATACACGTATGAATAATTTGTTTTTAGATCACACGTAGAAAAAGTCAATCTTTGCCACTGTCTTTGATTTGTTCACTTAATCTTTGCTCCACTCAAACTGCTTTGGGCATAAAAAGCAACAATGCAAGAATGTGGCCCCGTTCCTGGATCAGCAGGTCCTACTTACAATCACTCATGCCTTAGTTTCCTTCAGATTGGACTATTGCAGTGCACTCTATATGAGGTAGCTCTTGAAAAGTAACTGGAAGCTTCAGCTGGTACAGAATGCAGCAGCATGGACAGTAATGCGCACGCCTAGAACAGCACATGTTACCCATCTGTAAGCTGCATTGGTTACCAGTTTGCTTCCAAGTCCAATTGAAGATGCTGGTTTGATCTATTAAGTCCTACATGGCATACAATTGAGCTATCTGAGGGACTGTCTCTACTGGGTTACATCAGCCCACCCAATTGGATCTGACAAAAAAAAAAGCTGCAGGTGCCATCAGCTACAGACATACATTTGCTGACTTCTAGGATATATGCCTTCTCTGCTATGACATCTGCTGTATGAAGCATTTTTCTGCCCCAAAATTAGATTAGCTCCATCTCTTGATATTTCAGAGGGGCCTGAAAGCTTAGTTATGTTATCCAGTCTTGAGCTTTTAGGGAACTGGAGACATGCTTAGATAGCTCTATTGATGAGCTGGCTAGATTTATCCCCCTTTTACTGTTAATGCGATTTTTATGTCTTTTATATTTGTGTTTTTTATATGCGGTTTTACCCTTTGAGCATGCTGCCCAGAGTTATTTTCAGTAAAATGGGAGGATATATAAATATAAATTTATATATACATTTGATTAATTAATAAATAAGAATATTTATTCCCCTTTCCTTAGAAGACTGAGATTGACAAAATAAACCAAATCAAACAGCAGAAGTCATGCCAGAATCAATGGGTGTAGGGAGCTGTAGTATTTTGTGTTATTGTTACATTACAAATAATAACAGAATGGCAAATAACAGCTATATCCAGGAAGATCAACAGATAAAAAGGTCAAATTGCATATTACAGACAGAATCTCCAATTTCACTCAAATCAGAACTGTTTCAAGCAATCCATCAGTAGAGAGACTGCAGAGAGCCAGTCAAACCAATGACAAAGAAGAAACAGCGCATCTGTGGGCACACTAATGGGGCAATCCAAAGAAATATAAGTAGAATGTAGCCTGGCTAAAAAAAGGCAAGGAAGATCAAGAACTGGTCACCATCAGGTGAAAATGAGCTGCATAGCTTTTGGTTGAAGCAACTGACTGGTCTATACCTACTCATTTGCCAAGTACTTTAGCAGTATACTTCAAGGAGATGAAATTGGAGATTGGTTAACATCTAGTAAAAGTTGGCTGATAATGAAAGATCCAATAAAATGGGTTGCACCAAACAACTGCAGGAAACTTGCAGCATTTTCAGATGCACCTTTTATGCCATGTTGCAAATAAAAAGCACAGTGCATTCAGTGAAGTGGAATGTAATCTATGAAAGCTAATCCTATAATAATTCTTTAAGTCATTGAGATTTTTTAACAAACAGTATTCTAGTATTCACACTGGAGAATAGATTGTTTTCACTAAGAATAGATGATTGAATAGACTAGCAAACAAAACCCTAGAATATAGCACTGGTGTGATAATTTTCAAGTTGTTATTATTATTATTCCTACTTGAATGATGTTCTTAGCATTTTATTAAAATTATTTCATGCTTAAATGGGCAGGTAAACATTTACCGATGTTTAAATGTTTTTAAAATTTACCAATGTTACAGTTGCTATCAATTTTCAAATGATTTTTGTCTTGTTTATTTAAAAAGTTTTCAATAGAATGAAAACAATATAAATTTTGAACTGAAAGTAAGAATAGGGAAAAGTAATAACAAAGTGAAAAAGAAATAAAGCAAAATAAAAAATAAATAAAGAAGTCTATTTATTTTTACCCTCTCTAAGGTTGTATCAATTTTCTAATGTATTTGGGAGATAGCAAATAGAGATGATTTTTCTGGAATTGAAACATTGTTCTGTTTTGGAACAGGTTCAGAATAAGTTGCCTCAGAAGACTAGAGATTTAATGCCTGTAGATGCAGAACAGCATCCTTTAGAAAGTGAAGGTCCTATAATGCAAGATGCAAAATATGGAGAGACATCAGTAACTGAGAGTGTGGAGAACAAGAAGGATGGAGTTTGTGGGTAAGAAATTGGAAATTAAAGCTGTTGTTATTAACAGAAGTGTGCTGATCTATGTTGGTACTCAGACCCTTTGGGGTAGGAAAATTGTTGGATATCTGAGACATGTAAGGAAAACTCTGAAATCACAATAGAGTTCATAGAATTATTGATATGTTCTTAATGTCTAGCCTTTTGAAAAGAGTGTGGTTTTCTGCTAAGAAAATGAAGCATATTCTAAATTCCCTTGATGGTACAATACATGCTATATGCCTTAATGGCATTAAAATTGCAAGAGCTGCATACAAAACACATACCATAATAATTGGAATGATTTGTTCATCTGGATGTCTGAATCATATTCTGGCTGATTCCTTATTTGTTAGTCTCTTGCCTATTCCAAAATAATGCAGAACAAGAGGAATTAAGAAAGTCACCATTCTTCAGTCTAAAACCCTCCTCGTCAGTTACCCTGGCAATCATTTTCTTTCTGCTACTCCATAGCATAAGGTAAAGGTGAAGCTTTCTGAATCTCCAAACATTAAACCATATACCAAACAAGTCAACAGTTTGCTTATATTTATAATTTATAATCATCAGTAATTGTATTATATAAATTTATAGTATCAGTAATATGTATATTACTGATACTATTAATTTATATAATAATACAATTACTGATGATATACATCTACCCTAGTAAACATACACCCTGTCTAAAAATGGGTCAGGCACAGGACAATACATATAACAGATTGTAATAGTGAAAATGTCATTGAGAGAAAGTTTCTGGAGTTTCAGTTACGTTGTGATGGTTGTAAATATGGGCATTGGTCACAGAGTTACTCTTTTATCACTGTTATAACTAGAAATATCCAAGGTAGTTATTAAATGAGGATTACTTATATATGAACATGGCCACTGTCTAAAATAGTACCCTCAGAACATTTCAGTACAGGTAGTCCATGCTTAACAATGGTAATTGTAAAGAGCCGTGGTGGACCAGTGGTTAGAATGCAGGTTACTTCTACCGGCTGCCAGCAGTTCGGCAGTTCTGGTCTCACCGGCTCAAGGTTGATTCAACCTTCTATCCTAGCCAGTAAAATGAGGACCCAGATTGTTTGGGGGCAATATGCTGACTCTGTAAACCTCTTAGAGAGGGCTGTAAAGGACTTTGAAGTGGTATATAAATCTAAGTGCTATTGCTGATTAGGATTGGCAACTCCATTGCTGGTAGATCAATTGTAAAATGTGATGTCATATGACTGCAGTGACTTACAACAGCAGTTCCAGTTACCGTTGTTAAGCAAATCCCACACAGTTGGTAGGTATGATGTTATGTGATTGCCATTTTCGACAGCCTCCTGGCTTCCCTATTTACTTTGCATATCAGAAGCCAATAAATGGCCATCACGTGATTGCAGGATGCATCTGTTGTAATTGCAGGTAGGTTGTCAAGCCTCCAAATTGTGATCATGTGATTGTAGGAATGCTGCAACTACAAGGACATTCCATAAATGTCCTTGTTCTGTGCCATTGTAACTTTGAGGGGTAACCGAACAAGTAGTTGATAAGCAAGCACTGCCTTTACTGTCTTCTACTAAAAGGATGTTTATAAGACTAAAATATGTATCCTCTGATTTCTTCAAGTAATCTGTTGTATTGTATTCTTGGAAAAGACATAGTTGACATATAGTTCAAACTTTGGATGAAGTGACTCATAAAATTGAATAAACAGATCTTGTGTAATTTATTTAAATACTCAAGTGTTACGTGAAAGCCATGTTATAATAGAAAAATCTGTAGCAATGCTAACTAATTTCAATGTTAAAAAGCTGTTTTGTTCTGCATTTCCTAGGAAATTCCATGGTAATAAGACTGCTGACCATGAAAAAAGATGTTGTTACCTTGTCGAAACTATATATTATTGGCAGTTACCACTCTGAATAACAACAATAATAAAAATGTTACAATTAAACCTGCTGAATCAAGCGACTTCAATGTACTAAGGCTTTTCCATGTATGTTTACTATGGAGTATACAGGCCATCCTCTATTGATTGAAATAAGTGATAATGTTTGGAAATTGCAGAGGAGGGGAAAGGTTATTTAACAATACCAGAACGATGGTAAACTATGGACATTTCTGTTTTTCTTGCAGACCTCCACCATCTAAAAAAATGAAGCTTTTTGGATACAAAGAAGATCCATTTGTTTTTCTTCCTGAAGAAGATCCTTTGTTTCCTCCTATTCAGTAAGATGTATTTTTTTAATTTTCTGTATAATAGTTTGCTTACTAAATTCTAGAGCTTATGAATATTGTTTAACATATTGAAGAAAATAAAGTGGAATGAAACATAAAATATTTGTATATGAAGTGTCTTAATTGGGTGCTGTTGGGCCAGTCAAACCTACCTCACAAGATGGTTGTTGGAAAAATAGGAAAGAGTACTGAGTTTGACTTCTTGAACTCCTCAAATGAGAGGCAGGTAGAAATCTAATAAATAAGTAGATGGATAGTCTGTTGAAAACTGAAAGTATACGGTGTGGGGATATGGTTGACATCTAAAGTTGGCTTGATTGTCTCAATATATATTAAATCAAAATCTCCCCAGAGTCCTACTGTTTTTAATTATTTTATATAAGATTCAGCCTGTTGACTCCCAGGATTCCTAGGAGGATTTTTAAAAAATAAACAGAATATCAATAAAACATTGAAAGTTTAAAAAAAGCCATAATAAGGACAAATATACAAATGAAATGCCATAAGCCAATATTTTTAAAATGCATAATTTGTGCTTTTGAAATCCTAAGGGATGATACAAAATTTAAAACATCTAAGTCAATATTTCCGAAAGGAGAGAGAGAGAGAGGTATTTTTATATTTTTTATATATATATATACTTTATAAATATATATATATATATTTATACACACACACACATATATATATATATAAAATAAAAAAGCATCATTTGTTCTGAGAAAAAGCATGGAGAATATGTATCAGATAAGAGCTTCTGCTTGGACAAATCTATTGTTAGATTTCTCTAGCCAGCAAAAGTACCCTTTCTCTAGTGCATTCCATGTATGTAAGACTGCAACATCTGTTATGCAGCTTTCATTATGATTTGGTCCTCATATTTTTACACTGTATTGTAACCTCACCTCACCTCCAGTTTTCGTGGTACTGAACGTTTGTTTCATATAATAGGATGCTATACTTCATGTTCACTGAATCCAAATCATGTGATTTTGAGAAGAAAAAATGAGTCCCAATAAAGTAGAATGTATTTTTACTCATTCAATTGCAGTTGAGTAAGTTCCACTAAAATCTTTTCTGAAACATCCCCCCCCCCCCTCGAATTGTCCGTGTTATGTAAAATTTGCAATAGGATGATTGTATTTAATACTTGTAAATTATTTTCAGGAACTTTTATGCACTGGATCCTTCATTCCCTAAGATGAATTTGTTAACTCGTACTCAAGAAGGAAAGAAAAGACAGGTGTATATGGTTTCCAAGGAGATACGGGATGTACTGTTAAACAACAGTGAAAAGCTAAAGGTTTGATTTGTATTTATGTTTTCAGTAAAAATCCTTATTCAAAATGCTATTAAGAGGAGTTGAGAATCTTCTCTTGAAAATTGATGTCTTTTGTTACAACTTGATTCAAAAGGTGCACTTTCGCTATCAATTTTAGCGCAGTTGTGTAGAAAAGTTTGTCTCAAAAGTAGGTATGCCCTGGCAATTTTTTCTTGTGTTCTCTGTACACTACTCATACAGTTTTTGAATGTGTATCTGTAGGTATCTCTACATTTTTTAGGGTTGAGTTGCTTATTAATGAGCACAGAGAGTGCCTTCTCTGCTCTGCATGCTCAACAGAAGGCAGGTCTTCTCAGTTTTTCCTCCTATAAACTATAAACTTTCCAGGGAAGTATGTGTAACTTTACCTGGCTAGAATGTCACAATCAGGTTAAATCTGCTTTATTCTAACTCAGTCCCAGCTGAATGAATGTGGGCATTTACCTTAGCCTTTCTTTTATGTTTATTATGTTTATATTTTGTTTAATTTTTTATTTCGATATTGATTTGTATTTAGTTATTTGTTACATATTTATTTTTGTTTGCTTTTGTATGGTATCCAGTTCTTTGGGTTTGGAGTAGGTTATAGGTACTGTAAATAAGTAGGACTTAATGTGATTTATGTCAAATATTATTTTATCAATAAAATGGCATAGAATAACCTTCTCTGTTGAGATAGAGTCTGTATTTGAATGCATATTTCATTATTTTGTTTTGTACTAGAGTTTACATTAAAAACTACTCTGTTATCTTAGTGCTACATATTTAACATGCCTTTGGGTATTTTGGGAGGTGTGATGGCTCAGTAGTTAAAGATGCTGAGCTTGTCAGCTGGAACACTGACAGCCCGGGTTCGGGACCCGAATATCGTATGACAGGGTGAGCTCCTGTTCCTGCCCCAGCTCCTTCCAGCCTAGCAGTTCAAAAGCATGCAAATGCAAGTAAATAAATAGGTACCACATCAGTGGGAAGGTAACAGTGTTCCATGCACTTTGGGTATATAGTCATGATTTTGAAAGCTAGAAAAATGGTGTCAAATGCAGAAATAAACTTCCCCTTTGAATCAGATGCTGTGTCTTTTGTGCGTTGGAGGATGTTTTGTTGTTATTAAATTTTTATCACATATAGACGCACTTCAGTACCTCTCACCTTGATTTCTGGTTTGGGAACAGACTCTGCAAGTACCTGATGTTCCAATATCAATACCAGCTAAGGCTGTGCGTAGGCAAGTTCAGGTAGCATATTTTAGGTATTGAACATTTCCCACAGTTTTGATATCTATTGTGATACAGTAATAACTTCAGCCATTGAATTGATTGATTTGGATTAATCAGTGCCATCGGTTGCACTGTTACCAACAATTTCGATCTTGAAGTATAGTTTCATCCACTCTACTGCTAATAGTCCCAGATAGATTCTACATAAAGAGGTATATTATCACATTATATAAAGGAAGAAAATTTTATCCTGTATAAGAATGAAAGAACGCAACAGGGGTGCCATTACAGCTTTTTGCTACTTTGCTAAATCAGCCTTCTCTTTACTCATTTCAAGTTGTAATTGGCCCTTTAAGAAGATGCTGCTTGCTCCCAGCAATTCACTTCCAGACAGGACTTGCCAATGAGCAAAGTTATCAAGGAAGATATAAATAGCATCTGGTAAAGAAACTGTTCTCATCAGGATTACCACAAGTCATCTTTCTTTTCCTAGCAATATGCCATATCTCTGGATTCTGATTGTTTAGTGTACAATTAATTACTCCAGTTGTTCTTTGGGACTATCATTTTTATTTGCTAATTTTTTAAAGACTGATTCAATTTTTGTATGTCTAATAACAAATTCTTCTTTAAATTCTTGTCAGAGAGACTTTGTTGCATATTTTTTTTCTTTAATATCTTGTGGGAATAGACCGTTCCCAGGAAAACACAGCACTGTTGATATTATTGATTTAAAGTCCTGATGCAGTTCCTCAAAAATGTTTCTGAATGCCATTATAAATTGCTTGTCTTGTTATGTCTCCGACATCGAAAACATTTTTCTTATATCCCCAAAATGCATTTATTTTTTTAAATTAATTTCAAAGACTTTATTCAAAAGACAATATTCCAATGTTTTCTGAGCTGTTAATTCATTTAAAATTTTGTAGCCAAAAACTTGTCTTGCTTTCTGCTGTTTATTTTAAATTTTTAAAAGTTATAAAGATACTTCTTCTTTTTCTCATATTAGAGATGCTCATATTAGAGATGCTCACTCATTGCTTCCAGTCTTGTCATTTTGAAGGTGGTTAGCAAGGGAAGTGCAAACTTGATGTCTTTTGGCAGGCTTTGTTTGGAGCTGGAGCAAGTATAGGAATTTTCTTCGGCTCCTAGTTCTTCTACTCTCTGGAGATCACTGCTTTGCAGCCTCCTAGTGAGAAGAAAATTCATGGAACACAGCTTTGGGCATCTTGCATCCTCTCTTTCTCCAGAGAGGATAGAAAGTTAATCTGCTTGTTGGCTTCCTGTTCTTAGCTGCAAACATTGGCTGTGCTTTTCCCAGAGCCATCTTCAGTCCACCATTCTTCCCATGCAGATCACTCTGCAAGGCACTGCTTGCCCCTCCTAAAGTAAAACAAAAATATTTGAAGGTACAGGAGACAGTTATCTGTCTGTCCAGGATAGACATCTTACAGGATTAAGATATCTGCAAAATCTTAGATCAGTAAGAGTATTTGGCTCAGGGGAGGTGCCCCATTATTACAATATTTAAATCTGCACCTCGTAGTCTTTAATTCGTGATCGTAACTGTTGTAATCATTGTTGACTTTGAATTCATGCAACTACTGCAGCATTGCATCCGGCCTAGAGTACTTTAATTCATTTGATCAAATATTTTTCTTTTTGAACAGTTCTAGTGGAACCATACTTGAATTTGTTAACTGTTTGGCAAGTCTTGGCTTTTTTTATTTTTGGGCAGTCTTTCTGGCAGATGTCGCAAGTGCCATTTTATATGTATTGCCAAAGAAAAACTTATGTCTACTGTAATTGCCTGTCCACAAAGAATAGCAAGTTGGATTATCAATACCGGTCAACTAACAAAGCCCAAGCTTTCTATGCAGCATATTGTGGGATCACTTCTTAAGGGCAGATGTAATACCAGCAGCAGTATATCACTCCCTGATATTTGTTGATAGACCGTTTGATCCTGAAGGTCACAATATTCAAAATTATTCATTAGGACCAATACTACACTGGATGCAGTTTTTGAAGAAGAGGTCCCTCCTTGTGTACTACAGTGACATATTTGTTCCACCTCTGATGAGTATAGTTTGCAAACCATCTCTATGTGTGATTTATAGAGATTACCAAAAAGAAAGATTGTGTAATTTATCTGTAATTGTGATTCTTTGTACAAATGCACAGATGATCATTCAGTCTTCTTTTTATCCCAAAACTTTGTCTACTTTGTAGGATATCCCTACAGTGTCTCAAGGAATTGAGATAAATGGCAGTAGATCTTATAGGTATGCAGAGTGAAGATAGCACTTCACGGAGCTGTAAAAAAGCAGCTCAGCTCTAGTACATTCCAAGGAACATTATATGATTATAGGAGATCCATATATATGTGAATGAACAGATGATTATTGGAAAAGTGAAAGTGAAAGATTTTTAAAATATTTGTTGTTTTATAAAAAGTAAAATACAAAACAAAAACAAACAAAAAAGCATACATTTCAACCTTAACAACAATAAAGAAAAAAATGGTGTACAAAAAAAGAGGAAAAAGTGATCATATAACTTCAACATGTAACATGTTGGATCCACCCTGGCTGGGTGCTGAAAAAAAAAGAAAAAGTAATAAATTCTCCTCCCCTTTTACAAATACATATATATATAAAAGAAGAAAGAAGAAAAAGCAGTCAACAGGTTAAACTAAACTATACTAATCTTCAAATCCCTCTGTTAACCATCTGTTATTATATTTAGCATGTAGAAAGTCCACGAATGGGTTCCAGTCTCCTATAAAGCTATCTGTTCCATTATCTCTAATCAAAGCAGTTAATTTTGCCATCTGCCCTAATTCAGTCAATTTCAAAACCCATTCTTCAACAGTCGGCATCCCTTTTTCTTTCCAGTACTTGGCAAGTACGATCCTTGCAGCCGTCCCCATGTGAAGGAATAGCACCCCAAATTGTTTTTCAATTGGCTTGTCCCATCATACCTAAAAGAAAAGCTTCAGGTTTCATTAATATTTACATTTTAAATATTTTTGCATTGTTATGTTTATCCAGTATGTTTCCAGCACTTATTAGAAATCCCTTTATACATTTTCACTAGTCTGTACCAACGATACACCATTTTATAAAACTTTTCTTTCAAACTATAATGTAAATTCTAGTCCATTTATCCATACATTCTTCCATTTATCTAGCATTATATTATAAACCCCAAAATCGATTGCCTAATAACATGAATCTTAAAGCCAGGGTTAACTTGAAAGTGGAAGTTTTATATAGCAACAGATTTATTCATCTTGATCACCAAGGTGTAGCTTAGCCACAAACGCACCCCATAGTTCTCCCAACTACGGGGTTACAAATCAGCTACTATCCCTATGTGGCTCTTTTTTTCTAGCAATCTTTTTAGGGAAACTCTTGGTTGCTAGAAAGCCAGAGAAAGAATCGATAAATAAACTTAACTAATTAATTATCATGTGCATAAGATATAATCATACCCACTCCCCCCTCCCCCCAAAAAAAGCTATGTATGAATAGTTTGCAGACATATTTCTTGCCAGGCCACAAGTCGAATATGAGATGGCGGTAGAATAGGCTTATGGTATTTGAAAATGTCCATTTCCTCCTCACTAAGATGGAACATGACAGTAGGTTCTTCTCTTAGACTTATAGAACTCCACTCAGACTAACTAGTCTTTGCAATAAACTTGAGCAGTTTTTCTCCCAGCAGCCCTTTTTCTTGTTGGAGCTTTTGATTTACATTTCTTGAGGATAGCTGCTAGCATTTAGTTTGCATGACTTCACTGAGTCTTTTTTCCTCTGAGTAGCTTCCTAGATCTAGACCCTAAATGGATTAGTACCAATTCCCTCATGAGATCTATAGTATTTAGTATAATATTGAATACATATTGAAAATAATCCTTATGTGATTAATGGAACTCTGTTAAATACCTGTTCTACCTCATGTCTCACTTTATCAATATATATTGGTACATTGTTCCACCATTGTTGGTGCCAAACTGCTTCAAATTACTAATTGGTATTATAATGCTTAAGTATGCTGAAATATCCTACTTTTTAATACCCCATATAGGTTATTAATACAGGAATTAAAGTGTGGTGCCGCAATAATGATGGAGATGGTTGTGCCTTCAGATTAGCACAAGAGGTAAGAATGAATGTATTATTACTACATTTTATTTTTCCATAATCCTCCTGGAAACAACAACAACAACTTGCAATATTTAAATTTCTCCTGCGTTATTGCTGCGTATGCTTTTGTATTCACTTCATTACAGTATGTTTGTTTTTACTATTATTCATTTTATTGGTAATGGGAAATAAACCATTTTATTGGTTTCTTCCCTTTCGAAGAAACCTAGGGCAACATAACACATGATAGTTGGCAAATACCGTATCTTTCTTTTTCTCACATATTAAAGAGCCTTGGAGTTCAACAATTTAAAGTAAAACTTAAAAGTATTCAAGGTAGGTATAAAAATCATTCACAGTGTCACAAATAAATAGCATAATCCTCTTAATATTTTTAGGCCTAAGAGACATATTACGATGTTTACTGATGAAGTTTTGTTTAGCAGCTTGAAACTCCTGGGTTTTTTTTGAAGCTATATTATAATAAATAGTTGAGACAAAAGCACTTATCTGTAAACAAAACGGAATAGGCTTAAATGCTAAAGACTTAAAAATGGCAATGTTTATTCATTCATTCATGCATGCATGCATTCATTCAGTTTATTATATCTTTTGTCAAGGATATAAAACAACAATCCTGTGGGGTAAGTTAGGCAGTGAAAAAAATGATTGGCTGAAAGTTCCTCAGTAAGCTCGTGTGGATAGACCTAAAATATAGTCATCACAATGCTGGTTCATTTCCTTAATCACTGCATCATACCACCTTAGAAACCATCAAAAGAATATTTCACTTTCCTGGAACAGTACCTTGGAGTAACTAGCAAGAGAACTTTGTAATAAGATTTCCTGTTCTTTTATTTTATTTAGGAAATTTATTTCAGCATTAACAGTTTTGTGCTATACAATGTTGTAAAATTTGCATAGATTTGTAGTAGAGTTGATATCTCTGTAACAATGCTTATGTCCATCCATGTATATGCAAATATTGTTTGGAAGTGCTCTGTTTAAGGTGTTAGACCAGGACTGAGAAGTTGAAGTGGCACTGGAAAATATTGCTTCTTTCATCATAAAGAAATACAGGTAGTCCTTGGTTTACAATCACAATTGAGCCCAAAATTTCTGTTGCTAAGTGAGACTGTTGTTAAATGAATTTGCCCCATTTTATTATCTTTCTTGCCGTAGTTGTTAAGTGAATTACTGCAGTTGTTAAGTTAGTAACACGGTTGTTAACTGAATTTGGCTTCCGTATTGACATCACTTGAGAAAGATTGCCAAAGGTGATCACATGACCCTGGGACACTGCAGCCATCATAAATATAAGTCAGTTGCTAAGCTGTTTAATTTTCAATTAATTTTAATTGAGAATACTATGTCTGCCTAAATTGCATATTTTTATTGGGGTAGTAGGATTGTTGAAATAGAATGACAATCTCTTGAGGTTTCTATGTTAGATTTTTTAAAGTACCATATTTTTCGTAGTACAAGATGCTCCAAAGACACACCTAGCTTTTGGGGAGGAAAACAAGGGGGGGAAAATCTGCCTCTGCCTCCCAGCAATTTGTCTCTTTGCAGCAAGCAGCAAAAACCTGGTTTCAGCTTCATCACAGCCTGATTAGTATAAGCAGCTAGCTTTGGGGGAGGAAAACAAGGGGGGGGGGGAATCTGCCTATGCCTCCTTGCAGCAAACAGTAAAAACCCTGTTTCAGCTTCAGTACAGCCTGATTAGCAGAAGCAGCTGATTTTCGCTAGAATCTGCCTCCCGACGATCAACTGTTTCAGGTTGCAGGGATCTTCCTTGCAAGGGAAAAAAAATCTGCCTCCCAGCAATTTGACTCCTTGCAGCAAACAGAAAAAAAAACCCTGTTTCAGCTTCAGCACAGCCTGATTAGCAGAAGCAGCTAGCTTTGGG
>JANHFL010003092.1:0-13042 GCA_032468155.1 Oxyrhabdium leporinum
ATATATATATAAAACACACACACACACACACACACACACATATCTAGGCTGGGTGCCCAAGGCAGAAAGTATCTCCCAATATTATCCCTTAGAACAACCTGTGTAAGTCATTGGGCTGAGAGACAGTAACCATCTCAAAAACCCATAGTGAGCTTCATGATCAGATAGAAACACGTGAATCTTCCCAGTGCAAAGACACCTTCACCACCATAATACATTGGCTGTCAGTAGAATGTACAACTAATGCTGCCAACTTATGGTTTGAATTAGGGTATGATGTTTCTATCCCAGTATCATGTAGCCAGATTCATAATGTCATGTCCAGTAGTAACTTCTACAGAATGTCTATAGAGATTCTCAGTCATCCAGGCCATAGTTATCTCAAAGGTGCTTTTTCAAGAGGCAACTGGACTTTCTTGTTTTTTTCTTTGAACATTTCGCTTCTCATCCAAGAAGCTTCTTCAGACTTCAAAGAAAAAAACAACCAAGAAAGTCCAATTGCCTCTTGAAAAAGCACCTTTGGGACAACTTCTAAAGAAGCTCTTTTCGTGTAATAATTAAAGTTGTGTATGCTAAAGCAGTATGGCAGAACATGTGGGTATGTTTCATGAGAGAGCAATGGAGAATAAGTGCTTCTTGGGAGAGAAAAGTGAAGTATGATCTGGACAGAGATTTCATCCCCCTAATATTCCAATACTGTAGAACGGAATGGATATTCCAGGTTGCTTCTCTCCTTGATTGGTTGGAAACTAATCAAGGAGAGAAGCAACCTGAAATTAAGGAGAAACTTCCTAACAGTGAGAACAATTAACCAATGGAACAACTTGCCTTCAGAAATTGTGGGCCTTTCATCACTGGAGGTTTTAAGAAGAGACTGGACAGCCACTTGTCTGAAATGATATAGGATCTCCTGCTTCAGCAGGGGGCTGGACTAGAAGACCTCAAAGTCCCTTCCAGCTCTGTTCTGTTCTGTTCTATTTATATGCGTGATTGAAATATGCTTTCAATCAGCTGATTTCAAGGAGTTGTTCAAACATGAAAAACCAATACTAATGTATGGTTCTTTATGCCACTGGGATTGCATTGTTTCTAATCATATGAATAGATTCCTATGCATATATAGGCAAGCAGATGGGTATAAACACGCAGTCATTCCATCCAATATGAAGAGGTCCGCAGAGTGTATAGTGACTCAATGCATAATGTTTAGATTACATCAACTATTCCAGTACAGATGACCAGTATCTGCATGCCGGTAACATGAATCCATTGAAGCTCCATATTCATTAGGTAAAGAAAAGTACAGATCATGCTGGCAATTTCAGTTCATCAGAATTGGAAAATGAAGCCATCAACTATGATACTGCTTCCTGGAGGCTAAAACATATGAAGAACAGTTGCAAGAACTGGGCATGGCTGGTCTAGTGAAGAGAAAGACAGGGGTGACATGATAGCACTATTCCAATATTTGAGGGGCTGTCATAGAGAGGAGGGGGACAATTTTTTTACAAAGTCCCCAAAGGCCAGACAAGGAGCAATGGATGGAAACTGGTCAAGGAGATATTCAACCTGGAAATAAGGAGAAATGTTCTGACAGAACAATCAACCAATGGAATAGCTTGCCTTCAGAAGTTATGGGTACTTCATCAATGGAAGCTTTCAAGAAGAGACTGGATAGTATTTGTCAGAAATAGTTTAGGGTCTCCTGCTTGAGCAGGGAGTTGGGACTAGAAAACCTACAAGGTTCCTTCCTACTCTGTCATTCTGTATTCTCCACAAATTGACTAAGCCCACATTACTCACTTGCATAGAGGAATCTTCAACATTATTTCAATGTTGCAAAGTAGTAAAGTTGTTTTATACAACTGGATCAACTATCAGTCAGAGAGTTCTCCGTGGCTGAGTATTTTTTAGCAACTTTCAAACTATACATTGGAAAATCCCAAATATTCCCCAGGAGTGTGGCTGATGCAGCCTCTGTAACTGATATACATTTTCAATAGAACTGTGTAAACGATCAAGGATGTTTTTGTTATTTAATTTTGCTTTCTGCTTTTCTACTGTAACTATCAGATAAATGGTGCATAACCAAGACATATCTTTTCTAGTTTCATAAAAATAATCAAAAACAACTAATTTCTTTTAAAAAAGAAAGAAAGGAAAGGAAATTGTGGCTTAAAATGGTTTTTCTCCACGACATTTAGGTCTCTTAGACACAGTTCCACACCAGCTGGCATCAACCCTTTTATAAAATTATGTTGAGGGAAGCTTTTATTCTAGGGTTTGGCATCTATCTTATGTTCTTGGGTGCCATTGCACAATCTCATCATGGTGCAGAGGTTCAAGACAAGCAAATGTTGCTCCAAATCCCACCAGCTTGCTCAGTTTATTTTGTGAGATATTGTACAAGTACCCAATTTTTTAATTGCTTATTGTTTTGAATTTGAATTCCGTTTAAAGCTTCTGAGATTTGATGGAACGATCTGAGAAATAATTATTTATGCCTTTTCTGCTGAATAGATTTCTAGTTGTCCCTATCACTATGATTTCCCCATTGCATAAGTTTGTAACCTTATTCAGATGTGTTATAGTTTTTTCTCTCAGGTACCTGTACACTTATTCAATGACACAACTCAGAATACATGAAGATGGATTTAAGTAGACATCAACTTTATTGACTTTGGGGCACCAAAGATAATGTTATTCTTCCAAGACATATTAATCTGTTAATGTTGAATTTATATACTTCATTACAGCATTTTAAATTCTCAGGCTGTTATTTTGTCTACTTCATTGCATATTTTAATGATTATCTTTATTTTGTTGCCTGAGATATTACTCAAAATGTGTATGGTAATTATTGTGAATTACATGTGTTATAAACTGCCTGGGAAAATGTTACTTTGAAGGATGGTGTGCACATTTTTAAAGGAAAATAAATATAAATAATATCATGTAGAAGATTGCATGAGGAGAAAAATGTAATTTATTTGCTGGTACCAAACCAATCAGCAAACCACCCTGGATCTGTCTTGGCCAATAACTGTTTTTCCTCACTTATCTTTTTGTAGTAATGAAATTTGATCATGTAAAGTGGAGTAAGGGTATTCTCTTGCAGTGTCTGGAGGGACTAATCAGGTCTGATTAATGAGATTGTGACTGAGGATCTACTCAATCTGTTTGGGTGGTCATGTACTCCAAAGTTTGCTGGAACATACAGTATTCTCCTGGATGACACACCTTTCCAGAAATGCAGGGAAGATTGCTAATTGGGGATTTAGGGGTGGAACAGATTGGACTTGCTTGTGCCAAGAGCTGCAGGCAGCATGTCTTGGAGGTAACTGAAGGATTGTATTTACTGCATCTTGATGAAATGACTTCTCATTCCCTTTATGGACAAGTAACTCAGAGTTTATAATTTCAAGCCTTCCCATGATAGATTTCCTCAGCTGCAGGTCTTGGAATAGCTTTCTTCAGAGACCAAATAAGTTATAACATAGAAACTCATATATATGAAGAATGTCTGCAGCAGAAAAGTCCTCTGGTTATTTGCTGGATCCAGACAATGCTCTTTTAAAATTATTTTACCAAACTAAACTAGAAGATCCTACATTGTGTTAAAAATAGTGTCACTTTTTATATTGATGCAGTGGAGCAAGGAATGCAAGTTTTCATTTCCAAACAAATGGAAACCAAAGAAATAGTCCAGTTGTCTGCATCATTTTGAGGCAAGCCCAACCAAACCCCCCTTGAAGTAGAGCCTAATCAAAAAGGCTCCCGTAGTTGGGCTGGAAAAATCTGAGCCACTACTGATGATTAGATGACATCAGGTGACTGTCAACTGTCAATGACTCCATAGATCAATTTTCTCCAAATGAATCTGCCTACATCTGGTCTTCCAGGTCTTCCAGCCATCCACCATTTGCCATGTAACTTAGTCCATCCACTTTGTTGCTAGTCATCCTAGTCTTCTCTTTCTTTCCATCTTTTCCAGCATTAGAGCATTCTTTTAGGGAGCTAGGTCTTTGCAAAATGTGTCCAAAATATGATAGCAACAACAATAGCCCTTAGATTTATATACTTCACTGTGCTTTACAGCCTTTACAGCCCTGTCTAAGTGGTTTACAGAGTCAGCACATTGTTGCCAACAATCTGGATATTCATTTTACCAACCTCAGAAGAATGGAAGGCTGAGTCAACTTTGAGCCAGTGAGACTTGAACTGCTGAAATGCTGGCAGCCAGCAGAAGTAGCCTGCAATACTGCATTCTACCCACTGTGCCACCTTGGCTGATAATTTGAGCTTGGTCATATAATTTGAGCTTGGTCATTGTTCCTGACCAACTCTAAGATGATTTTTTAGGGTGTATTTGTTTGTTTTCTTGCTTGTCCACAGCATCCTCAGGGTCTTCTCTAAACCAAAGTTCACAAGTGTTAATACTCTTCCGATCCTGATGCTTTAAAGTCCAACTTTTGTTTCCTAGAGTTTGAGGGGAATACCATTACTTGAACTAAGTTGATATTTGTAGATATAGACACAACATGGCATCTGAATATCTTTTCCAAAGGCTTCATAATTATTCTAGTCAATCTTGTAGCAGGTTACTTGATTGCTTATTCTTTTACTGTTGATGACTGATCCTAAAAAAAATAGAAGCTATCTGCCACTCCAATGAGCATTTCATTGTCAATTCTAAGGCTGGTAGTTCTACCTATAATCATTAGTTTGGCCTTCTTTATATTTAATTTTAATACCATTTTTTTCACTAGGCTCCTTGACTTTTCTGTTGTAGGCTTTGGGCTTTTGGTTATCAATTTTGGGCTGTTAAAATCCAAATGAGAGCCAGTTTGGTGGTTAAGGTACCAGTCAGAAACTGGGAGTCTATAAGTTCTAGTTCCATGTCAGGCCCAAAGTTAGTTAGGTGACCTTGGGCCAGTCACTCTCTCTTTCTCAACTTTAGAAAGCAGGCAATGGCAAGCCAGTTCCAAAAAACCTTGCAAGGAAAACTGCAGAGACTCAGAGCAGAATAATAGAGATGGCAGGGACCTTGGAAGTCTCCAACCTCTGCTGAAGCAGGAGACCCTATACTATTTCAGGCAAATGTCATTCAATTTCTTCTTTAAAACCTCTAGTGTCGGAGCACCCACAACTTCTGGAGGCAAGTTGTTCCACTGATTAATCGTTGTAATTGTCAGGAAATTTCCCCTTAGTTCTAGGTTGATTCTCTCCTTGATTAGTTTCCATCCATTGCTTCTTGTTCTGTCTTCAGTGCTTTGGAAAATAAGTAACTATTCACCAAATAATCCAAATAACTCCCCCTGATGTCTATGGAGATTCTCAGTCATCCAGGTCATGGTTGTCCCAAAAGTGCTTGTTCAGGCGACAACTGTACTTTCTTGTTTTTTTTCTTGGAAGGTGTTTCGCTTGTCATCCAGGAAGCTTCTTCAGCTCTAACTTCCATTCCCCACCATCTAGTTAGAGGTGAAGAAGCTTCTTGGATGAAAATCTAAATATCTTCAATGAAAAACAAGGAAGTCCAATTGCTGCTTGAAAAAGTACATTTGGGACAACTCACCCTGATAGTTGCCAGGAGTCAAGACTGATTCAAACATACCCTTTTCCCCACCCACACCCACCACAAAATAAAAAAAATATGAGATGAATCAGAGATCTCTGTATTTCTTTTGTAACCACACTTTTGATTCACAGATCTGGTAGCCCTGTGTAACTCTGAAAGAAATTGGAACAAAATTGTCAAGCACAATAGGAGGAAGTTGAATAAGAAGCTTCTTTTGGGAGGCAAGAAATTGTTTCAGAAAAGCTTTCAGCACAAAAAGTCTGACAAAAATCTTCTTTGATTTGATGCCTTTCCTAGGAGGATTACATAAGACAGAAATTACTAGCCATGTCCTCTTGAACATTATTGCCTTTAGAAACAGTATCAGAGATTATTAGATCAGAGTTATGATCCTGTTTCTGATCTCTGCTCATTTGTTTGTTCTAACTTTGGCCTTTCCATTTGAAACAGTACATATTCTGCAGTTGAGGGTCAGTTTGATGTATATCTGTGATTTTGTTTTTTATTAGGTTCCTTAATCCATCTTAAAGTCTTTGCTAGATGCCATAAAGTTTACAGGACTGAGAATTAAAAAGTGCAACCTTCATGATAAACCCGCTTATGTTCCTGTGATGCTTATACTGTGATTGACTTTTCACAGACCCAGATTAACCATGAAGCAAAATAAACTTAAGGTATCAAGGGAAGTAGAGACCTAACAGACTTTTCTTTCCCATAGCTCTCATGCCTTTACCACTTTGCCATGCCATGTTCAACTTTAGTTTTGAGGATTTATTGCATCTTAAGTCAAGCAATGGATGGGATGAGGGTCACTATTGTTAACCTGTGCTCAGGGCAGGGTTGTCAAACTCACAGCTCACAGGCCCATGCTTGGTTTAGCGAAGTGGGAAAAAAAGTTGTGATACGTCACATGACGCTGCCATGATGACACGAGTTTGACACCCATGGCTTAGGGCATCAGTTGGCCTTATCCATCCCTGGGTTTAGAGGCCAGATTTGATACATCATTCTTTTCAATCTCTTCCAGTCTTTTAGGTTTCCATTTTAATGCTGCTTGGATTTTATCAAATATGCCATATTCTATCCATCTGAATGTAATTTTATCTTCTATTCAATATTTATTTTCATTCTATATTCATCTTTGTCATAATTTTCCCCTTTAGAATGCATCTTTCTCATAGAATGCTAGAAGTTTCCTAGGTGGAAAAACCAGAACTTTCTAGTATCTACTGAGATAAATAGATTATGTTTGTCAGAAGGATAAGATTTCAAGTCTAATCACATAGATTACTGTTTTTAATTGTGAATATCATCACATCATGAACACAAGTAGAAAGTCTTCACCTATACATGTTTTATGGATATATGCTGTTGGAGAGATGTAATTTCAATAGATTATTGCTAGGTATATAAGCACCCTTTGACACTCTGCCAGAAATGCAGTTATTCAAATGAACATTGCCTGGATGTCTTCTGCCTATAATTGTAAGAAGAGAACATGAATATCATCCTGCTGTGGATCAGTATAGTTTTAACAAAGTGACCTGCATTACATATCTGTTTATGGGGGTTTAGAATGTATAGAACTATTCAGCAAATTTATGTTGTACTCTTATGCTCTTCCTAAGTATGCTATCTGACTAAGACCAGAGCTGGAGAATAAGGGAACACTTAATAGGAAAAATGACTTCAGTTCCTTTATTACTAGTAGTCAACATCTGGTAGTTCTGTCTTAGATAAGAAACCACATTTTCCCCATGTAGGGCATGGGAACACAGAGACAAAATTTTGAATGAGAAGGCACTTATATATTCTTAATGTTTTTTATTGGAAATCTACTATGGCCATGCTTTGATTTTGGCAGCTTTCTGATTGTTACTGCCCTACTTTATTGTGGTACATAAAATATCTAGACTGCCTTTCAAATGAATTTGCTTTAACAACTGCATAGTTTTCTTTTTGTCTTATTTATATTAGATTTTTTTAAAAAAGTTTTACTCGATCTCCTTTTGTGCACAACTTTAGGAAATTAGAGCAAGAATTACTTGCAAATCACATAGGAGACATTCCTTAAAAATGTATCCAGAATTTTATGCCAAGAGAAATTAATTCAAGGTTGGAAAAAAAATGAGGAACTAAGCAAAGTCCAACTTGATAGATTCATCCAAATCTAATTTCATACAGACAGTTTTGTATAATCTGGGGGAAAATTCACCACCACCACAGTGCATTCTGATCTGAATACCTAAGAAGAACTTAACAGAATCTTTACTTGAATATGGACTATGGAGATCCTGTTCAATCTGACTTCAAAGCATGTGGCTCTCGCTGTTGCCCCAAGCCTCCCTTTTCCTTCTATTCTTGTTTCAACTGCTAATTATTTTGGATTGTGAAGAGAGCACCCTCAGACAGAAGGCAGCTACACAGGATTAGAAGATAAGTAAGCAGACGCAGAGAGAAAGGACAAAAAGGCAGACGAAATTCAGATTCAAGTATTACAACTATGTCTTATTTAAGCAAGGAGGCTTATTGAGGAAAGATTTTTTTTTTTAATATGCACTACTTGGCTTGCCACCATTTTTCTATTTATTTTTACACTTAGCCTTTAGTTGCACGCTTTGATGCACTGGGGATATAGATGTAATGGAAAAAATGAAACTTTCAGCACTTGGCTAAACTGAAGGCATTAATGGATTATATATATATAATATATATATATATATATACATACATACATACATACATACATACATACATACATACACACACACATACACACACACACACTTAAACATCTATATTTGCTTCTATAAATCAAAGACTGACATCGCAGACCCATATAGGTGTTAGAGAAATTGTCATCTGAAGAGAAACTAATAGCATCCACAAAAAAATAAGCTAAAAACATTGGCATTTTTTTTAAAATGGAGCCATTTATAGACTAGCCAAATCTCACAGATCTGTCAAATGAAGGACAAGATCTTGTGCGAGATCTTGCAATATTTTAGTATGATGTTTCATGGGATATTTGGAGAACTGACAGAAAAATTCACCCATTGGTGATCTTGCAAAATTATAAGTGATATGAAGAGGAATACCTGGTTTTCAAAGAGCCTTTATTGTTGAGAGTCAGGGTTTCTAAAATGTTTCAAGATTGGACAGTGCATATTTTTTATCATTTTTGTCATCCCAAACTCCCAATTTATGACAATAGACTGAAAGCACATTTTTGCCTCTTGCTCCAAATGGAGACATAATGAGTTTCATGAGGTCTATGCTATTGCCCAACTGAAGTAGAATATGGGAATTTGTTAGCAAGCAGTTTATAATCATTTTTTATTGGCAAAAATATAACTTTGCATATTTGTTTTGGGTTGAAGAAGACTCTTACAATCATGATATCATTTAGCAACAAATATTTATGTAAGTTGGCACGTGCATAATCAATAAATTTTGCTGTTAAAAAATTACTACAATTCACAAGCATCATTTAGTTGCTGGACCATTTGTCCAGAATGGTATAGGGCCGGGGTCCGGTTTAGCGAAAGGGGAAAAAGTTGCTATACATCACGTGATGCCACTGTGATCATTCAAGTTGACACCCCTGGTATAGTCCTTCAAGGTCCCTTCCAAACCTATTCTATGTTCTGTAAGTCAGTTCTCCCTGATCCTCTGCCTAGAGGAAGCTTATCAGATAGAGATCCAACTTGGAACTAAGGAGGAATTTCCTGACAGTAAGAATAATTAATCACTGGAATAGCTTTCCTCCCAGAGTTGGAGGTTTTCAAGAAGAGACTGGACAGCTATTTGTCCAGAATGGCATAAAGTCTCCAGCTTGAGCAATGGGTTGGATTAGAAGATCTCAAAAGGACCTTTTCAAACATAGTATTCCAAGTTCTACATGATGCTTGTATAAAATGATGTCTCCTTTGAACTGAGTTCAAACTCTAAAGGTTTCATGACAACAACCATAATTTTATTGACAGCAGCACTATTGTGGTTTTCCATTGCTTTCCTCCAGGAAGTTCAGGCTTTTCTTTTTGTTGCGTATCTCAGTCTAGTGTATACTAGATACAGTGGTACAGTGGTTAGAGTGCAGTACTGCAGGCTACTTCTGCTGACTGCCAGCTGACTGCAATTTGGCAGTTCAAATCTCACCAGACTCAAGGTTGACTCATCCTTCCATCCTTCTGAGGTCGGTAAAATGAGGACCCAGATTGTTGGGGGCAATAGGTTGACTCTGTAAACCGCTTAGAGGGGGCTATAAAGCACTATGAAGCGGTATATAAATCTAAGTGCTATTGCTATTGCAGGAAATAGACTAGGCCTACCAGAAGATCTTCCCTTATCTGTCTTATTTAGATTTCATGCTTAAAAAATTAAAAATTGGAAAGCTGCCACAGAGGTTTGGAGAAACACAGGATGCAGATTAAGTGGATCCATTTCAATATGAGAAATTCTCTAAATTCCACCAGATAATCCTGATTAATATACACAATGGCTACTGAAAGCAGAAGTTTAGGAGACCTATTCTAGTTGTAAGCTTCTTGTATGAATGAATGCCATGCAGCTCAAACACAAAATGAAAAAGTCACTAAACAAGATGCCCAGCACAATATGTATTATAGGTAGTCCACGACTTATAACCATTTGTTTAGTGACCGTTTGAAGTAACAACAGTGCTGAGAAGAGTGACGTATAGCTGTTTTTCGTAACGATGACTGTTGCAGCATCCCCATGTTCACATGAACAAAATTCAGATGCTTGGCCACTGGCATGTATATAGGATGGTTGCACTGTCTCGGGGTCATGTGATTCCCCTAATGCAAGCTTCTGACAAGGAAAATGAACGGGGAAGCCAGATTCACTTAACAACCGTTCTAACCTAACAACCGAAGTGACTCACTCAACAACTCTGTCAAGAAAGGCCATAAAATGGGACAAAACACGCTTAAGTGTCTCAGAAATTTTGGGCTCAATTGTAGTCATAAGTTGAGGACTACCTGTACTGATATAAATATATATGCATGCCAGTCTCATAACAAATCTTTCAGATGCTTTCTGAATACAAGTAGTTCTCGACATATGACCACAATTGAGCCCAAAATTGTTGTTGCAAAGTGAGACATTTGCTAAGTGAGTCTTGCCCCATTTTATCACCTTTCTTGCCAAAGTGCTTAAGTGAATCACTGCAGTTGTTAAGTTAGTGGCACGGTTGTTAAGTGAATCTGGCTTCCGCATGGAACTTCGCTTGTCAGAAGGTTGCAAAAGGTGATCACATAAAGCCGGGGACACTGCAAAGGTCAGAAATGTGAGTCAGTTGCATAGCATCCGAGTTTTGATCAGGTGACCATGGGGTTGATGCAGTGGTTGTGTTTAAAACGGTCACAAGTTAATTTTTTTCAGTGCCACTGTAACTTTGACGGTCAGTAAATGAACTGTTGGAAGTCGAGGACTACCTGCATTAACATTTTTTTAAAAAAACTAGTGTAAAGATCTTCGTAAGCATTTCAAGCCCATCTACAATAAAGAAGTACATTCACAAATAATAACTGGCTGCAACTTACTTGGCTTGGCGTTGGTGACCATCATCTCAGAAGATGGCTGCAAAGGGAATCGGCAGTTCTCACCTTGGCCATCATTACTTCCGTACTCTATGACGTCGACGTGCCCAAGTGGCACGCTCCATTTTAATAAGTACCTTTGGCCACTCACGACACCACTACTTTCATGGGAAGAGCTGAAAAAAGGCCACAAAAAATGATGACAAGGTCATTTTTTCCCCTCATATTTTCAGACTTTTTTTTATCTTCTCATACACAAAGCTCTCCAGTGTACAACGTTTTGCTCTAATTCTACAAGTACTTCTCAAAGAAAAAGCTCCACTGAGCAAAATTGGATTTAGAGATGCTACTACCTTATTTTGGTTTTTTTTGGCATTAACGAAAACCACAAGGTAAATTGCAGATGTCACGAAGATTTTTCTCATTTTTAAAACCAAAGTAAACTTCCTGTAAATGTTCTACTACATTACGTTTTTGGTTAATGAACAAAATTTTCCAGGAAAAAAAAAGTGGGAATTTATTTCTAAAATGAAGTACAAAATGTTATCATCAAAAAGGAAAAGGCCACATTTAGTTCCCATTGTTCCTCAGGACACTGCATTTTGAGGAAACACATTGATCTTGAACACAGATGGGCTATGCAAAGTATAAAAACATCAATATAGGCTTGTGTAATATTCCCAGATCACACAAAGCATGCAAGGAAGTGAGAGGAGAGTGTTAATTGAGTGGGTTAAAAACAGAAGCAGAAAAATCTTCCAAAAATCCAAGAGAGGCAAACAGCAAAAGGAGAACTGGACTCCTGATGATAATTAATAATATGACTAATAATGACTCATTATGTTTATCGTAACAGACTTTTTAAAAACCATATTTATTTTCAATTGTCAATAAGAATAAAATAGAAAATAGAAAAACAAACATCCAACACTAACAACGGAAAAAAAGAAAAATAGCAATAGCACTTAAGACTTATATTTCGCTTCATAGTGCTTTACAGTCCTTTCTGAGCAGTTTACAGAGTCAACCCATTGCCCTCAACAATCTGGGTCCTCATTTTACCAATCTCAGAAGGATGGAAGGCTGAGTCAACCTTGAGCCAGTCAGGATCAAACTCCTGGCTGTGGGAATGCAGAGTTAGCCTGCAATTCTGCATTCTAACCACTGAACCCCATGGCTTTTGTAAGCAAAAAAAAAATGTGTGCACAAGAAAACACCCAAGCCCCAAATGTCTAATCTAATACTGGACATAAAGAATCCATCCCAGATGGATGCTGAAAAACAGATAAATAAATAAAGTATTCCAGAGAAATTTTACCCTGGCAATGCCTGTTTACTTTGGTTTACAGTGGAACCAAAGCACATATTCAGTTGCCATAGGAATGCTGCTGGATAAGAGCTTTTGTGTAGCAAGAGATCCACTCAGCCTACATTTGCAGATATATCCCACCCACATAATTACATGAGACTATGAAATTTACAACAAGGCATTTCACAGGACGGATGCAAAATGCAGCAAATATGTAGGACTGTTATAAGATCCTGTCCGTAGCGAGAGCTCTTTCAAGCCTACCACAATGGATACTGAGGGTCGGTGGTATTAGAGTAGGCAATGATTTTATCAGAGAGATATTTCATTTAGGCATTTAAGCAAAACGAGAAACAGCAACCCATGTATTTACATGCATTATATGTTTCAACCCCAAACTGTGGATTTTTAAATTTGTGGTTTTCTCATAATTGGCATAGATGAGGGGCCTCCACACTCTTCAATGTCAGCGTTCCATCCAAGTTCCAATAACTCATTCAGCACTCAGACACAGTTAGATCCAAGTAAGAGTTTATTAAAGAAACCATGTTGGCACATCTGGGAAAAACCTGAATCTGAAGGCCCAGGTTT
>JANHFL010003092.1:13142-40568 GCA_032468155.1 Oxyrhabdium leporinum
GCAATTTGGCAGTTCAAATCTCACCAGGCTCAAGGTTGACTCAGCCTTCCATCCTTCCAAGGTGGGTAAAATGAGGATCCAGGTTGTTGGGGGCAATATGCTGATCTGTAAATCGCTTAGAGAGGACTGTGAAGTAGTATATAAGTCTAAGTGCTATTTCTACTTCTGGAATCCACTGGAAGGGTTGTATCCAAATACAGTCCAAGCTTAACTCAAGCTAATGAACCCAGATAAGATCAGTTAGATGATGCCACCTACTGAGATGACACATAACTACATTCCAAGCATCTTTATGTTTAGGAAAAATAGGCAAAAGATTCCAAGGCATGCAGCAAAAATAAAAGGAAGGCATCCATCACCACTCTCAATCTGATGAAAACAAGAAACTGGTATTAAAATAGAAAATGATAACAGTAAAAGCATTTACATATTCATAAAGGTATTCATGAATCAGTTTAATTCAGTGTTTTTCAACCATGATAACTTTAACATGTGTGGACTTCAATTCCCAGAATTTCCCAGACAGATTTGGTTTAATCTGGCAAATTACTTATCTTTCTAGGGCATACATTTCATAACATTGTGTGTTACAGCAATGGCAATAGCAATTAAACTTATATACTGCTTCATAGTGGTTTACAGCATTCTCTAAGTGGTTTACAGAGTCAGCATACTGCCCCCAACAATCTGGGTCCTCATTTACTAACCTTGGAAGGATGTCAACCTTGAGCCAGTGAGGGTTGAACTCCTGGCAGTGAGCTGAATTAGCTTGCAATGCTGCATTCTAACCACCATGCTACCACAGCTTTTATAATCCCCCTCTTCCTCCTCCTCTAGAAATTTCTCACTTACAGTCCCTTCAATTTTCATTAAGACTTTGGAAGCATAAAATATTGTAATTGAGACTGGAGTTAGAACTTTGTTGGAATCTAGAGTTCTAAAATGTCCACCCTTTCTGCAAGCTAATACTGAAATTGGAAGGTTGGAAACTGAAGGACATCCAATTCTCCAGTGGATTCAATCTTCAAATAACTTTAGCTGATGTTTGTTAATAAAAACATTTTTGATGTATACATTCAGGTTATAATTTTAGTTTCCAGGATTTGTCTTCAATATAACTGAAATACAACAATTTGGAAACAGCAGTTTCCAAATTGTTACAACAATTACAATTACAAATTGCAAATACAACAATTGGGAAACAAGAAACAATGGTTGGAAACTAACCAAGGAGAGAAGCAGATTAGAACTAAAGAGAAATTTCCTAACTCTCAGACCAATCAACCAGTGGAATAGCTTGCCTTCATAAGTTGTGGGTGGCCTATCACTGGAGGCTTTCAAAAAGAGAGTGGACAACCATTTGTCTAAAATGGCATAGGGCCTCCTGCTTGAGCAAGGGGTTGGACTAGAAGACCTCCAAGATCCCTTTCAACTCTATTATTCTCTGTTCTCTGTGTCCATTGGAACTTGCTGCTTTTATTAGAATGATGCATTAGAGAATGACAAACTCTTTGGAGCATGCATGTGACATCATAACACATATAGAAAAGGTGTGAGGCTTGCAACACAATATCACAGGTTGCTGATGTTGCTCTGATTTCCCTCAGTATTCTTCTCCCTGCCAATACCACCATTGACAAATCTGTCTCTATGGTAGTTTCAGTTCGCATCACAGCAGATTAATTTTAGCCATAGCTAGCTTGAGATAATATGCTAAATGAAATATTAAATAAAATCATGGAATTCTACCTACCCACCTAAAAGGGACTCCAATTTTAAAGTGCTGAAGACAGCGTAACCTAGTGCTGCATATTTGGGGCTGCATGCTTTTTGAGTTCCTACATCAAGACAATGAAGAGGTCGGCATAGGTCACATTTATGCTAGCACAAATTCTGCCACAAGGGGGACAGTATCCTAACACTCATCCCCTGAATCCTGAAATTCTGGCTTGAAAAAAGCTGCCTAGACAATGTTCTTTGCAATGTCACATACTGCTAGAAAAGATTGTTGTTTCCTAGTTGTCTTCGTGGAGATTGCCTGGAATTAACTTGGCATGCAGTCATAATGTTACTATCTTAAATAAGGTTAACAAAATAACCTAATTTAACTTTAACAAAGAGCATAATCTTCAACCTTCATGTGGTTGTAATCGAACAAACTCCCATGTAATGGTCTCCAATAAATAGGTCAAATAATTCTGGTATCTTATATTTTCAAGTCCATTAATATTCCTTCCTTCCTTCCTTCCTTCCTTCCTTCCTTCCTTCCTTCCTTCCTTCCTTCCTTCCTTTTATGGTGTTTATTTGCTCTTGAAGGACTCATTTTTTAAATTATGTCTTAGATGAATTTTTTTCTTATAATACACTTTATCTTTCTTAAGTGAAACACTGTTTTAAGAGCTGGATGTTATCAAATATTTCAGGCTTTGGCTTATAATAATCAGGTATTTGCAATCTAACCTGTGTATTACCCACTATTACTTATCTATCCATCTCTGTACCTGTTGCAATGAATCGATCAAACTCTCAGATGTTATAGTAATTAATATCATTGTTTCAAGCATTTGTTTTAAATGATAAGTTCTTTTTTTTAATTTCAGTAACAGAGAATTCATTATGACGGTTTTCAAATGAGGAAATAGAAACCATGAAAAAAAGGAACCATGAAATACGGACATTTTCTACCATATTAGCTGCATAGTTTATTCATACCCTTGTTTATTCTCTTAGTCAGTAAGAGAGTCTTACCAATAAGTAAGTAGCTTTATATATTGAAACATCTGTTATCCACATTTTCTCTCTGGATTTCAGTTCCTCCTTACATAGAAATCAGTTTAACACTGTGCCATTTCTAACACTTTAACCTGGCAAATAACTATGTGTGTTTTATTACATTTCAAGGTATTTCAACAACCTAGCTTCTTTGCAGCACATATATTACTTACAGTAGATATAATTCAACACACAATAACAATAAAAATTGTAAATCCACTATCAGAAGCAGAACCGCCATGATCTGTTGTCTTTTTTAAGGACAAACCTGACATTTCAATGAGATTTCACTGATACCTTCATGTTGCATTTTCAGAAGCACTGTTGATGAGATTTTGTATTTCCTTCTGATGGGATATTTTGTTGACTTTCCAAGTAGTTTGTCATACAAGAATTTGCTGATGGTGTTCTATCTAAGAACTAACCTGATCCAATCAGCTACACTAATTAAGGATCAGCCAAAGTTAGTAAGGCAATCTTTGGTCTTGGAAAAAGGAATACATTTTTAGAGCAATGGGAGGATATATGAGGCCAGCAGCAACAGTATTCTATTTCACTTCCAACAAGCAAGCAAGCTAAAACACCAAGAGAAAGTCTAATGACATTTTCAAGGGCCTTCTCTGTTGCTGCACCTGTCCTCCTGCCATTCACATAAGAGCAACCTTGCTGACCTTCAGGAAGTCCTGAAAATCTGGCTTCCCCGACCCCCAAGATGTAAGCCAGGTTGTGACATGAGTTTTGACAATCTATTATACATTGTCATAGCTTTATTCCCCAATATGTCCATTTTACTTGTTGTTTTAAACTGCAGACAGTATATTGCTATAGGGCTTTACAGGTAACCACCAGCACTTTGAATTGCACCCAGAAACACTCTGGTAACCAGTGCAGCTCATGCAGGAGTAGTGTTTTTGTGTGTATCCTATATCTGGCACCAGTTACGGCTGCATCAGTTAAAGTTGGTGAATAATCTCTAAGGGCAGCCCATGTAGAACATGTTACAGTAGTCTAATCTGGAAGTTACAAGGGCATGAGTTACTGTGAGCAGATCTCCCAGTCCAGATATAGGCACACCATCCAAAGGTGTGCAAAGGCCCTCCTGGCCATGGTTGCCACCTATTTCTTAATGACTCCCAGATTGCACACCAGGTCTGCCTGGGGCAGTGCCACCCCATTCAGAACCAAAGATGGAAGATCCTTGTTTCCTGGGGGTCCAAATAATCACAGCCACTACCACTTGCAAGATTTGAATTGGAGTCTGTTTCGCCCCATCCAGTCCCCAACAGCCTCTCGACACTGGGACAGGACATCCATGGCATCACTCAAGGGACCTGGAGTAGAGAGATAAATCTACAAATCCTAATAAAATAACCTTTAATCAGTAAAATGGTTGAGCCAGGTTGCGTTAAATTTAATCCGGTTTAGTCTTTTGATGTCAATTGGGTTAAATCAGCTTAAATCATAGCACAGTATCCTGATTTGCAAAGTATTTAACAATATGTTTCAGTTTTAGAATATGATGAAGATCAATGTAGGATAAATAGTTGGTAACAGTAGAATAGCAGAATTGTAAGTCTCACTCTTCCATTCTTTAAATCATCATCCTCATGGTAAAATGACTATCATACACAAAGCATGGCATCATTCACAGTTAATCAATTTAAGTTGGGAAACTGGTGTTTCCCTCTAGGAATGTCAAAGAAAGCCACAATGGATTGCTTTTCCATCATCTGCCAAAGTAAACCCAGCCAAAATATAGATGGCAGTCATGGCCGTACTTTATTTCTATCTGCCATATTCTGTTAAGAAACATTGAGGCTTGGGAAAGTTATATAAAATATATTTTAAAGGAAAATTACATTAAACATAACATATACTAGAGAAATTCAATAAAGCAACACTGGAGAAAGATGTAAAGAGAAAGCACAGATTTTGGTAAAAGGTGTCTTTAAAAAACATGTATTAAGGGTATTTATAAACAAACAGAAAACTTATATAAGAGTGAATATGTCCTCCAAAAAAAATTGCCTATGCTGTGAAATTATATATTCAAATTCCTGTCTGCCCCTTATTTGAAAAAGAAATTAGGCAAACAATACTGGATAGGAAAACTTCCTGGCCAGAGTGAATAGAAGAACAAAACAAATGTTTGAAGACCTGCAGTTTCTACTTCCCATGATTTATAGTGTATTTATTCAGGAAGAAAGTCTCTGATTCCATTTTTTTTCTCTAAATGGAAACCAAAAGGAAGTTTTGGCATATCTCTAATCAAGTATTATTTGAACCAAGAAGGATATCATTAGAAGATTTTTGGATGAAAATCTATCAGTTTTAAAATATTTATTTTATTCATGTATTGAAATTATTCATATGATCACCTGTTTCAACTTCTTGGCAATCCATAATACATGAAATATACCCAGTATAAATAAACAGGAATAAACAAAGTAAAAGGTACTGTAGGGAAAGTGAATTATCTTGATTACTCGTAATCAAAATCAAATAATATACAAAACTGAATGTTGAAAGAGTTTCTTTTAATAAATATCACTATGGATTTTGATAATATGCAAGTTTATATTTCTCATTCAGATTTATAATAAGTTTAAGGAAGGTTTCTTAAAACCTGTTTCATTTTATATTCTTGTGAAACCATCACAAGTGTTTCTCATCTTTTTAAACAAATTATTTTTCATTTGTTGCTTTGTGCTCTTAAAATGTTTAAGGGCTCTAGAAAAAGCATTAATTAATTCCTACATCTAGGAAGGGAGCATGTGTGTTTATACATATAAGATAAAACATTTCTGTGTGGGAAATTTATTGTATTTTTTCCCACCCCACCTACTGCTGAAGACTTCTTATTTGTTGCATATCAGGGATTGGATATACGATGTCCATAATTGCCTAAAACTCTAAATTAAATGTAGTTTTTTAAAAACTACATTTTAGTATTATTCATCAGATAAGTTAGAAATCCTCATATAAAATAACAGACATTGTTAATATTTAGTGATCTAATAATCTTTTTCATTGTTTTTAGCCAATTGGACTTGCACACAATTGCAAAATGGAATAATTTGTCCAAGATGTTGCTGACCTGTCTTATCTTGAATCCTAGTATTTTGCAAACTTGTACCTTATAGATCAGGGGTGGGGAACAATGGCTAATTTATGATGTGTGGGCTTCATTCCTAGAATTCCTGAGCCAGCATGAGTGGCTCAGGAATTCTGGGAGTTGAAGTCCACAAGTCATAAAATAGCCATTGTTCCCTACCTATCATGCTCCTGTTGGAGCCTGAATCTGTGGAAGACGAGCTGAAGCTGGAGCCAACGGAGATCAAGGGGGCAGCTTCATTTGCTTCGGAGGAATGTGGGGAAGGGCAGGCCAAGGCAGCCCAGGTTGCCTCAGGATTGGGATGGCTTGTTAGCAATGAGGAACAGGGGCAGGATGACCAAGAGAGGGCAAGCAGTGGAAATGAGGAGCGACGGAGCTCAGGTGATGAGCAAGGACTGCCCCCTTTTGATCCATGAGCACGGAGAGTGGAGATAAGGAGGAAACAGCACAAGCCAAGCCAACAAATTGGGAAGAGAGCACCCTACCCTTCTTCCTGAGGCACACCTGGGGACTGAGATTTAGAGACGCTGTGGGGAGGGGCGTTTGTCAGGAACAAATGCTGAATTTGTAGAGTTTTGTGTGTGCCATTGAAGACATCTGGAGTTTGAGAACTGCTTGCTTATTTCTTCCTTCATGAAATCAGAGCCTTGTTCCTTACTTTGTGGACTCATTTCCCTGTTCCTTTGCTTTTCTGGACTGAGCACAGCCAGAGGCTGCCGTGTGTGTGTGTGTGAGTGTGTGTATGCACTTTGCTCTGGGACTTGCCAAGAACGTGGGAGCATTTGGGGAATTTTGGAGCATTAAAGGGGAGTTTGAACTTTCAGTTGGCTGTGTGGCCTTCATGCCATGTCCTGGGTCTTCACACCACCCCTTTATAGGTAGACTACCAAAACAACTAGAAGTTTTGAGGTTGGAGAGGTCTGCATCATAGATTACCCCTTTTTTGTTCTTCTTTGATGACTTAAAAGCTAGATTTGTGTTCAGGTAAAATGTATGCATGGAAAACATTAAAGCAACCACTTCTTTACAGCTACCCTAGGAGTTTATATGACTATCAGCAGATTATCAGTAACCCCTCTAGCTGCAAAGCACTTTCCCAAAAGTTTTAAAAATGTAATAGGTGGTTGTCACACCTAGCTGAACACGTCAAACTCAAAAAAGTCATGTAGAATTGAACCTGCTTTGTGACTGAAACCAGCAGCAATCCATGGCTATTATCGGAGATGAGTGAATTAAGGAAAATCCCCGAAGAAGGAAATAAATAAATTGGGAAAACTGGGTGGTAGCAGAATGACTTTGGCTCAGCCTTTGTTGAAGCATATGAAACTGCTCAGCTAGTGTTTATAGGAGCTACAGAAGCATCCAGCTGAGAAACACAGTATTTTAGAAAATCTTTTCCCCGTGGCAAATATGTTGTAGCCTTGATTGCAAAATTTGGCTGGGGAACTCATTCTGAAATCTATATTAAACAGGCCTTGCTGTCATTGTCCAGAACTCTATAAAAAAGAATAACCAGGTTTTCCCTCCATCCTATCTAACTCTATAATGAAATGCTGAAAGTTTCGCTTCAGGTTTCTCTCTTACCCCCCCATTGTTTTCATTCAATTCAATGGGAGAAAAAAACCCACCTAGCTTTGAAAGTTCACTTCAAAGGATTTTAAAAAATAATGACTAGAATGGACATTCTAAATGGACTTTTCTAGGTCCAGCATTCATTGTTCCTCTTGTAGTAACTTCATTTGAAAGTATGAGGGGTGGTGCATAAATTTAATAAATAAATAAAGTTGTTGGAAGTATCCTGCAGAAATATTTTGCTGCATTGTTCTTAGCTGTTTGTTCTGTTTGTTGAAATAGAGTTTGCCTTCAAACTTACTTGAAACAAGAACAAAATATTGATGAACATCTCATGGATAGAGAGAGGAATCCCGAAGGTGCTTTTTCAAAAGGCAACTGGACTTTCTTTTTTTTTTCCTTGAAAATGTTTCACTTCTCATCCAAGAAGCTTCTTCAGTTCTGACTGAAAGGTGGAGAATGGAAAGATTTGTGTTCCTTGCAGTCACTCTCTCTGAGAGTGATTGACATCATTTGAAGGTTTAGCATTGCCCTTAGAGTCACCTGGATAGTGGAAATGGGTGTGGAACCTTCTTGGAACTGAAAGGACTATGTTGTAAACAGGAGATAGGTGGTGTTGTATCCCTCCCCCTCTGTTGAGACATGGCTGTTCAATTTTAACATGTGTTTGCCTGCTCCCTATTTCTGAAGCACTGCATCATCAAACCTTTTAAGAACTGCAGTGGCTGGAAGCAGTGTGTGCTGGAGTCTGCCTGTACTGGTTTGAACCAGCTTTCAAGAGCAGACTGTTAAATTTTTGGAATTTTGTAAGCTAGTTGAAAGCAAGAGTGGGCACAAGAACTGGCACACCAGTCAGCTGTTTACTGGTTAGCAGCACAGCAGCAATGATGAAACTAAAGCCAGTTATTAAACATTTACCAACTCACCCGTGGCTATGTCATTCCTCTTTGACTGCAATTAAGCAAAAGGATTTTTTTTTCCATAAAAATCCAAGCTACTAAAAATGACAGCACAAAATGATGAAAAGTGGATAAAGAAATACATCCAAGTGATGTTAATTTCTGTGTACACGAAGAGAAATGCTTAGCAGGAAAAGGTTTAACTGAAATGTAGTATTGTATAATAATAGCAATTAGAGTTATATACTGCTTCACAATTCTTTTATAGCCTTCTCTAAGTGGTTTACGGAATCAGCATGTTGCCCCCAACAATCAGGGTCCTCGTTTTACAGATCTCGGAAAAATATCCTTGAGCTATATTTTTGGTATAGAACTGGGCTAAGTATCACTTTGGTAGCAGGGAGACATTCATTCTAATAGGTTTTATAGGTTTAGTTAACTAGACTAGATCAACTCAGTTTATTTTATATCTATAATTATTATTTTATAATTACTTACATTTACCTATATGTGCATGGATATTTGCTGCATTTTCTTTCTATGTATCTCTCTCCCTCTTTGATTCCTGTCACCAACCACAGTAAAGTTTTTCATATCCTGTATTTCTAATAAACTACAGAATATTTGAAACCATCTTGGGAAATACGGATGTTCCCTTTGCCATCATTGTATTACTATATTAGAGAGGTACAGTGAGTATAGCATGCTAATTTTGATTTTAAACTTACATTGTGAGAAAATCTAAATTTGAAAATAGCAAAATAATCCCTTTGTTGGAGAATTTGGGTGGACTAGGGAAAGTAAAATATATGTTGTCTATGAAGATTCTCAGTTATCCAAGTCATGGTTGTACCAAAGGTGCTTTTTCAAAAGGCAGCTGAACTGAAGAAATTTCTTGGATGCGAAGCAAAACGTCTTCAAAGAAAAACCAGAAAGTCAAGTTGCCTCTTGAAAAAGTATCTTTGGAATAAAGTATATGTCTTAAATTGATTAAATAGGATGAGATTGCTTTTTTAAAAAAATCTGTTTGATTTATGCTGGTCTTTTGATTTGATCTGATTTGAGGCATGAAGTATCTTATACTAAAAAATAATATGGAATTTAAATCAAAATGCCTGTTGACATCTTAAAATAAGCTGACAAAACTAAGTGCTTTGCCATTAAAGGATTTAAAATGCTTTTACAAAAGAGTAAAATTATAATAGCTATCTAGAAATGGTTGTTAGGTTGTCCTAAATTATATATTGAAGAATTTAGGAGATGTAGAATAAGTAAAAGAAATGTTTCATTATGAACGTCAACAGAAAACTATTTGGAATGTGTATATCACATTTGTTTATCTTTAAAGCTATCATTAATTCAAAAAACAATATTATTGTGCATCTAGTGAACAACATATGAGGGTCTTTCAAAAATATTTTTTTAGATTCAGCTATGGGGAAGCTGGCAGGAAGTCAAAATCACGTGAGGTCATCAGTTAACAATATCAACCTGGACTGTTCGAACTGCTATCACTAAGCAGCATAGTCCGTGTTTTTCAACTTATGACTGCATAACTTAACAATGAAGTCTTTGGTCTCAATTAGCATTGTTAAACAAGGATTACCTGTAGTTGAAAATCATCATGGAATTGTACAATATATTTTTACACTAAAGAGGGTGCCTTTTAGGCAAAAATACAATGGATATGAAAAATAGTTAAAAATCAATCTTTTTTTTTGCTCAAAAACAAGCATTTCAAAACAAAAGGTACTGTTTTATTCTTTGCTTGGAACAAAAGTTTTTGGCTTTTGTCTTACCTTGAACAGCATTATCCTGAAAATTCCAGATTGTGCCACGTGCTATGATAGAACAAGTGCTTTCTGGCTCACAGTTGGGCTGTTTGCTTGCTTGTTTTTCCATTTTTTTCCCCTCAAGCAAGTCATGTTTCTTCTGCTATTGATTTAGAGTAATGTGGGAATAAAGTGGTGAAAGGAAAATGCATTTAGGCCCAAGGCCAAGTCATAGCTAACTTGGTTATATACTGTTTAGTTTGGTTTTTATTCTTTACTATAGTGGAATCCCAATAGGGATGTTCATATAGGTGGATATGTGGCTTTCACATGCTCTCCTTGTGCTCTGTTTTCCAGACAGACAATTTAAAAGTGTACAACAGTGCTTCATATACAAGTGTGCTAATGTAATAGGTGTCAAATGCCAAAATTGATTTAAACTAGCTTGTGGAGGTTTAATGTGTATGTGAGCTCTTTGTGTGCTCTTAGATTTTGTTATAATCTTAATGGAAGTCTCACATTTAAGAAGTATTAACACCCTTTTTGTCAATCATTTCTCTCCTGCATCCAAGTAAAATCATTGTAACATTGCATTTGTTAGACTTGTGCCTGACAAGGTAGACTGCAAAAACAGAAATGAAGCAAAACAACAAAGAACGCCAAAGATCTTGCTTAATCCTGTTAAGTGAATATGGTGGGAGTGCCTGCAAAATGATTAAAGGGGTAGTTTTTATTTTTATGCGTGTAAACAAAGGAAAACTCACAGGAAGGGAAGGAATATAATTTGTACTTATCTGCATGACTTCAGGCTGGGAGAGGTTTTAATTGAAAGGGATGTTGAAGAGAGTAGCTTTTTTTGTTCTTATATTAGTTGGGAAGCTTTTAAAGCTTTTATTTAAATGACCAAAACAACTTTTTTTGATGAATTGAGAAGCCCTAGGTGGAGGTTTCTGAGCACAGATTGTAATCTAAACTAGCAGAATTATTATTGGTTGAAAACAGGGCTGTTTCATTGTTACTTAGGGTATATTTTAATGCTTTAAAAATGTTAAGAACATCCCCACGGTCCGATTACAAGCTGGTTGACCACTGTAGTCAGTATGGTCTGACACACTCAAGTACTATTATTAATGTGGGACTCATATATAGAAGAAAAATGGTATTTCCACTTCTAACTATGCAGGAACAATTTAAACTGCCAGCACAAAATATTTTGATAGAATGATCTGCTTTTTATTCCAGCGCCATCCTATTTATTCCACACAATAGTATTGTTCTGTAAGACTCTTTAGTTTTCTTAGATTATTATTAATTTCCTCTTTGATTCTTTATTACATTTATATGCAGACACAGTAAAAATGACTTTAAAATTTTTAAGTTTACTTATTTTTGTGGTATTTTTAACCAGCTCTGACCCCAAACAACTTTAGACTATGCGTAATATCAACGAACTATAAGCTAATCACCATCACCATCACCATCATCATCAATGTCAAAACAAAAATAATAATAAAAAAAGCAAAGTTAGAACCCAAATAAAATCTAAGAAACATGCCCACAATCAGACAGTTCGAACTAAAAGCAAGTTGACATAAAAGTTTTAATCTCTTTCTGGAACTGCAACAAGATGAGACATGCACCCATTTCTGGTGGTTAAGGAAAGACACTCAAAATGAACTATGATCTTAGGAGTCCTATATAGATGTCACACGAAAAGCAGAGAGAGAAAAGAGCTGCCAGTGGTTGACTAGAATATGTGATCAGATCATGAAAGGGATGTATCACAAAAAAGCATGTGAGAAAAGGTCTTGGAAAGAGCTAGTACAGAGGGATGGTTTTGGACCATCAAGATGAACTTGAAGGAGTGTCTAGTAGTCTTTGAAAGAGTAACAGAAGGACCATAGAAATAGAATACTAGAATACTCTAATAATTGCAAAACATAAACATTACACAGATGGAAAGATATCTATTTGCCGTCAATAATATGATGGATTTTATATTTATTATTTTTAACTTTATTTTATTTTTTATTTTTTTTTAAAGAAAATTTACATGGCTGTATAACTCACTCATGAGATTCTGGGACTTACAGAAATAAAAGCCCAATACAAAAACCAATCCCCTTCCTCCCAATGACAACAATCAAACCAATCTCTGGATGGGCTCCATATTACCCTGGGATCCAAGGTCCTCTGGCAAAATCATGGCTCATTATTTTGTTTAACTGGGAGCCCCATCTTAGGGATTATTTAGGTGTTTTGTTTGCATATCTTGCATATCCAGACATAAATATGTGCTTGTGTATTTGTGCACATGTATGATCTGTAAGTTTTCTTTAGCATTTTGTGATACGTTTAGTCTTAAACATGTAGATGTACATGAGAGTGTGTCTGTGTGTGACTTGTGTGTCTATCTTGGTCTTATGCAATTTTAGTGAGGGTTCAAATTTTAACTAAAAATAGTGAGAAACCATCCCAGATGTTTTATGATATGGACAGAGGAGGCTCTGAATTACAAGGAAAAGGGAAAGGGGAATTATGGGATTCACAGAATCACATGGGTGGAGAATAATGTTTATTTTAAAGATCCTATTCCTTTTCAATATATCTTTTTTCTGTTTCAAATTCTTTCACTTTCTGATATTTCCCACTCTCTTTTCTCTTCTCATATTCTCCCTCTCTTTTTTCATTAGCCATATTGCTACAGCTAATAGAACAAATTAATCTTGATATAGTTCTGAACAAATCTTTTTCAAAGAATTTTTAAAATTAAATAAAAGGTTCAACAAGGCCCTAAGACTGCCATTTATCCATTTCCTGGTATTGAGAGTCCAAAATTAATGAGGAATGATCTAACATATATTTATGTTTTACCACATGATCTATGTCTGTTTACTCAGAAATCATTTGTATTTTGTTTAGTGGGGTTTACTCCCAGGAAAGTATGTATGGGATGGCAGTATTATTTATGCTTTGGTCAAGCCTGTCCCAGTTGGCAGCTCAGGAAGAGTTAAAGCAATTTCAACAAAGATCTGCCACTGTCCCCAAAAAGGGCAAGAGACAAAATAAAGGACAGAGCACAGAATAAATACAATAAAATAGCTAAAACTAAACTAAACATGATGTAATATTTAGAGAACAAATAGAAGCACTCAGAAGGCCCAATTCCTTTCCACCCACAAAAATGTTTTCAATTCATTATTTTCCCTCCTTCTTTATGGACATTCAATTATCAAATTTATATTTTGCATGTTGACATATGAAACACTCCCCATCATATATAAGTGTGTGTGTGTGTGTGTGTGTGTGTGTGTGTGTGTGTGTGTGTGTGTGACTGAAAAGGTTCCTATCTAAACCACAGAGACAGGTAAGGCTGAACAGTGTGAGCAATAGTAAGTAGATTAGTGTTACTTTAATGTTTTTTCTCACAGAATCTCTTCCCACTTTAAAAAATTACGGAGGTCCAAAGAGCTTTTGCTTATATCAGTTGCTTTTTATGGATTAAATTTATTACTTTAAAAAAAATTAAAATAAATTAAAATTAAATTCATAGAACATTCATGGAATATTTATTTATTGAACTGTGTAAAAATAGCAATATTAAATCCATTAGACATTAAGTATTAAGATGAATATTTTACCTTGAAACCTATATTTGAATAAATTTATTAACAAATAAAAATGATGAGAAGTCTGACATTATTTCTCTTTGTTTTTCAAATATTTTCAATATCTGCCAAATATTTCATTTGGATTTCATGGATGCCTGAGAGGATCTTTGGGGAGCCAGAAATTTTTAGACCCCCACTTTAAGAAACATTGAACTAGATAAACGAGTGGTATTTTTCACCATGAATTCCCTTTAAATACCTTTTGTGGTCATAAACTATGGCCATAGACCTCAAGACTTAACTCATGATTTACATTATAATATTCCCTCAAGCCCTCGTGGACCCCCTGTGATGACATTTCAGCCCTCCCAGGGATCCACAGACCACTGAGGTTGAGAACCATTGAGATAAACCAATGGCTGAACTCACTCTGAAAAAGTTTCAACTGGATCTTTTGAAATATGCGGTGATTACATGATTGTTCATATACAGGCAGAATCTGTTCATAGCGTCTAAGAACTAATTCAAAGCTTCTGGTTCAAGCACCTTTTATAACCCTGATAGGTAGTCCTTGATTTAGGACCATAATTGAGCATACAATTTTGGTTGCAAGTCATGGTGATTGTTAAGTGGATCATCACATGATCGTGCCCAATTTTATGAACTTATTTGCAGTATTCATTGGTTTTGGTTTTTGTATATGTTTTATGTGCAGTTTTTTTTTAACAACCAACATATTTTGTGTAATGACTGGGTCAATACATTTTTACACAGTGCTAATCATAATAATACAATTACATATACATAGTTTTTATCTTCCAACTTCTCACCTTAATATACTCATTATAATTCTAATATATTCTTTTATGTATCAATATGTATAATACTAATTTCCCAATTTATACTTATTTTTCCCTCCACTTGTTATGGTTCTTCCATATTCAGTGTTCACTGTTGCAAAGCAAATGTGTCGGACAGAAAATGAATACAACAGTCATTAAGCAAACTCTGTTAGTTATGGAGCTTTTGCTTTTTTTTTTTTTTGCAAGAAACTGGACGTGAATATCAGTTTCTAGCAAAAATGTTGCAAATTGCAGTCACATGACCATTGGACACTGAGTAATAAATGTGGACTAGTTACCAAGCACCCAAAATGCAGCCACATGACCATGAGGGGGGAAGTGGTCAAAACTTTGAATGTGGGCCATGAGTAGTGTCAGCGTTCCATCCAAATTCTAATAAGTCATTCAGCACTCAGACACAATTAGATCCAAATAAGAATTTATTAAAGAAACCATGTTGGCACATCTGGGAAAAACCTGAATCTGAAGGCCCAGGCTTTTCACACCCAAAAGAAATCAAAGGTCTACCTCCAAACCATCATCAAAGATCACATTCCCCAATCCTCTTCCAAAACCAACTTCCGCTTTCATCTTGTCACTCCTCTTCCAGGTGCTGGTCAGAATTGTCTTGACATACTTGAAAAGAATTTTGTTTTGACTACTAACCCCTCTAAGTGTATGAGAAAGAACCCCCTCCCTGGTTCCCATATACTATTATGTGGCAGCTGCAGAGGCCTCGCAATTATGGCTTCCAAGGCTGACAAGTAGCTTTTTTGAGTCCATCATAACTTTAGTCATAAGTCAAGGATTACCTATAAATTTCTCCATTCCCCTCAATGGCTGAATAATTTGTCCTTGTTCACTCCAGTTACATCTGGATATCATTGTTTGTACCTACTAGTAGCCTTGGTATTTAGAATCCAGCATCTATTCCTACAAAGATTTTCCTATTGTTTTCATTTCGGCTAGGGGCAAGTAAAGCAGTTATTACACGCATATACATGGAATCAAATTATTTTTTAGGACATGACTTTTAAAATGTACATGTAACAAAGAGGAAAAATAAGAGAACCACAATTAAATTTATTTTAAAGGAAAATGTCACAATATTTATTCATCTGTGCCATCTGGAAGGAGGAAAGATGCTGAAATTATGTACCATATGATTGTACTGATTGCAAAATGTATCTTAAGCCAAAGCTGCCTTGCCACAATGAAAAACACAAATGCAAAATATAAATATTAGGTTACCACCAGTAGCCCATATGCAAAGAAAATGTAGTTTTTAAAGATGTAATCCTCTTCCAAATATCATTGCCTTACATTAGTCACATTAATGATGTCATGCACTAATTAATAACATTTGTTAGTTTCAGTCACATGACAATGCCCCAAATCACATAGGATTGTCAAATACTGTGAAGTTCCTGCATTCTCATTCCTAAATGCAGTATCTCCCACATCAGGGGTCCCCAACCCCAAGTCTACAGCCTAGTGTTGGGTCACAGCCTGTTTGGAACCGGGCTGCGGAAGTGGCGGCGAGCACGCATATGCGAAGCTGCATTTATGAAAGTGGTGTGCATGTGCTTGCAAATCTATCCCCTCTCTCCCCACCCACTGCCACCACTGTCCTACATGAACACTGAAATCTCATGAGATCTACTGCAAAATCTTGAGTTATCTCATACAATTGCATCCAGCTTTCCTTCCACTGAGGACCTGTATATTTCATGGACCAGAAAGAAGGCTGAAAAAATATCTACAGACTTCTCACATCCCAGACATAAACTGTTTCAGGTCCTTCCCCCTGGATGTTGTTGTAGGGCATTGCATGCCAAAACAACAAGACACAAAGACAGTTTTTTCCCTTGTGCCATCCCTCTGTTGAACACCTAATTCCTAAAGCACTGTCTTATGACTAAGGATATTTACCCACACAGTAGGGTTGTATTACTATTGTCCTTCTTCATCTTTCCTATTAGCTTCTACTATTGGTATCATAAGATTATTACTTCGTTTTTTGTTGTTTGTATGTACACTGAGAGCTTATGCATTGGAAACAAATTCCTTGTATGTTCAATCACACTTGGCCAATAAAGAATATTACATTGTGTTGCATTGTACAAGAATACTAAATCACATAAGAGTTGGCTATGTTTTGGTAATTTCAAAGATTGATTCAATATATTTTTGTATTAAATTCTTATGTACTCATACGAAACAGTAAGAATCTGGAATCTGATTATAGAGGCTAGCTATGCATCAGTTGTATGCCCATATATCTCACTCGGTATCAGTAAATATTTTAAAAGAAGAGGGTGAAAATTCTGTTGCTTAGATGTATGGATCCCATACAGAGTTTAATGAAACATAAAGATGTTTAGGTAGTAGAATTTCATTTTCTTTTTTTTGTTCATGTGGGATAGGTTATTTGAAAAGAACATTATGCACCCACACACATACTCCACACACAATTTTGGGGGTTCTTGGGTTCTATTAATAAATAAAAACTTTTGCCATCATCAGCTGCCTGTAAATTTTGGGTGAAAATGAACTTCTGCAGCAACTATAGATGCCAAAGCCATTAAATCATTTAGTTTATTTTTAAAAAAAGATGAAATCAATGATATTATCACAGCTATTCTGTTTATCTGAAAATGTCACTATAAAAATGCTTAAATGCAAATTGCTATATCCAAGAGAGGTTTTACTTATTTTATTTTTCACAATTCTGACTGGCCCATTTCTGTAACAGATGAATAAGCAAACTTTCCCTATCAATGAAATATCTTACTTTAAAAAAAGATCTGCAATAGCCTACTGGTTTATATTTTGAGGTTCATTAGTTTTTACATTATTGACTTATAAACAAGGAAAGCAGCTAATTGTGCTGAAAAGATATATGATGTTTTATTTGGCAAGACTGACATAACTTTTGAACAGCAAATAGCAACACTTTCCTATGTATACATATTATATTACCACAGAAATCTTTTAAGAAACAAGAAATTAAACAGGGATCACCTGTGCTAAGATGGTGGCTCTGTGGTATTCTAACATTAAACTGAAAGAAAAAAAAAAGCTAACAGTTTACGAATTTTTGGTTTGAAATCTTGTGAAATTTCAAGCAAAGATGCTAAAACTTTGTAACATTTGGTGTTCTCTTAAGGTGCTGACCTCTTAACATTCTAACTACTTAAAATGTTTAAGTTTGTTTTATTATTGCCTACATCAGGAAGAAATGTATTTAGTCATAAAAAGCAACAAGGTTATTTCAATGAGAACAGGGGGAAAATCTGGTCTTGGAGCTCTGATTAAATCACAAAGTTGGAAACGAAGAATGCTATAAAGATTTATGAAGAGTGAACTGTGACCCAGACAGAAGTAGGTAAATTGGGGACTATATATCCAAGGTGAGTGTATCAATCAAAAACTATATTCAGGCCAAACACAGCAGGAACTCATTAATTTTATCCAGTAGTAGAGCTGGCACTACATGCTACAAGGTTACTGTAAACTGCTTCTGATCAAGCGAGGAGAGAATATAAGGAACGCCATCTCATGGTATCAAGGCCCACAATATCAACACCTGGGACTGCAGTTATCAAAGCTAAAATCTGAAAGTGAAGCCAATGTTCTTTTTAATCTTGGATTTATGCAGATTTCACCATTGAAAAATAAAGTGGCACAATGTCGGTAACACACGTCTCAAGCTGAAAGAACTCTATGACATCTTATAGAATTGATGATGGTATAATTCTTAATTATAGGGAGTGGGTGATCCATCTACATCTCACTGAGTAAATATTCAGTTTGAGCTAATCTCTTCAGAAGCATTTGCTTGTTTAACCTTGACCAATATGAAGCCTGCTGAGAACCATTAATCAAAACACTATCTATGAGGTTGCAAGGAGATAGAACCTCATTACTAATTGCTGATTTTAAGCAACTTTCCAACTTAGTACAAGACACGTTACTTTCTCTGTTAACTCTGCCATATAACTTTTGCTGTGCAGAATGTCCTAGGATTGTATTCATGGAATCGTTAAAAACTATAAAAGAGATTAGCCATCACCAACTGAACTAGTTCTCTAAATATATGATCATCCCTTTCATCTGTTTGAACTGCTTGCATAGCCCAACTATTAAGTAGGAAAAAGATTTCTGTAGCTCATAAATGTGAGACTAGCCTGTGATTTTCCATGTAGAAATAAAGGAAACATAAATGTAGAAAAGAATTATGTGGAAGGTTTTTTTTTTAACCTGGATTGTTTTTTTATCTGGATCATATTTTGGGAGGAATGTAGATGTAGATTTACTCAGTAAGATGTGGATTGATCACTCACCCAATATAATTGAGAATTATACCATCATCAATTCTGAAAGGAGTCATAGAGTTCTCATTACTCGAGATATGTGTTACTGACATTGTACCGCTTTTATTTTTTTTAGTTGTAACAATCCACTTTTAAAATAGAAACAAGGGTGTCCACCATATATGATTCAAAAAGTCAAAATAATGATTGTGACAGTGCAACAGAAGTTCCAGTTGCTTTTTTCTTTACATTTGTGATGCATATAAATAACTTCATTGTTCAAATGCATCATAATTCCAAATGTCTGGAACAGGGGTGTCAAACTCAAGGCCTGCGGGCCAGATGCAGCCCATGATGTGGTTAGATCTGGCCCGCAGAGTTGTCATGGAAACAGCAAAGGACCAGCCCACGGCCTTCAGCCCAACCCAGGCCAACCAGGCACTGATCTAGAACCTAGTGGCAGCCATACCAGGCCAGAATGCACTTAGACTTAGATCTGTAGTGCCACCCTGGAGCCAGCAGAGGAACACTCCTGCCCCACCCCCTAGGCAATTGCACAGGAGGCGGCAAGCGCACAGGGCCTGGCATTCCTAGGGATTGTCTTGCCCAGCAGGTTGATTTCATTCTCAAAGAGCCCACCTGACCCTTTGAGGGTGACCATAATGCTGACCCGGCCCTCAGTGAAATTGAGTTTGACACCTCTGGTCTAGAAGAATAATACAAACTAAACATGGTGGCAAATTACAAATTACAAATACATTTAAGTTAAGCAACAGTTTAGTTACAAAGGCCCTGTGAAGTGTAGGGAAGTTTGTGAAACAACCTCAATGCGTCAGCAAATCTACTGCTTAGTGGTTACAGCGTCAGGTCCTTTCAAAAGCCTCCCCATGACATCTGAGCCTCCACAGACATGCACACAAGACATTTGTAACAGGACAGTTGTGCAGCCTTACTAAATATGGGAACAGGAATCAACAGCACCATGATCAAATAAAATTGCAGGAAAAGTCCAGGAAATTGCCTGGCAGAATAGAAAGTACAGGATAGGAAAGACGTAGAACTGACAATGGGCCATCAACCTGAGCACCAATTCCTTATCACAAGTCATCTTATCTTGAGGAATGGAAGTACTCTAGTAAAGGACCTTGAAATAGAGCTTAAGTTTTGAAAAATGTTAAATTAAAAGATTGAGCCTTGAGCCAACATACAAATGTCTATTGACATCAGCAAAAGACTTACAGGTAATCCTTGACCTGGACCAGTCACTTAATGCAAGTTCAAAGTTATGATAGATCTCCTCAGAGATACTTAAAACCCCTTTTTAGAGTTATGACAGCTACCACACATCTATGGTCACCTGATCACATTTTGGATACTTGGCAACAAACTCATCTTTACAGCCATTGCAGCATCCCATAGTCATGCAACTAAAACTTGCAATGTTTTTCGCTGGTTCCTGGCATTTACTTTTGGTTTCCAGAATAAACTTCTATTAGGGAAATATGAATTCATTTAACCTCCATATTGCCATGATGTAAAAAAAGATGTTGAGACTCTAGAAAGAGTGCAGAAAACAGCAACAAAGTTTATTAGGGGACTAAAACATATAAAGAACGGTTGCTGGAACTGGGTATTTCTAGTTTCATGAAAAGAAAGACACAATGGCAGTGTTCCAATACCTCAGGGGTTGCCACAAAGAAGAGGTAGTCAAACTATTCTCCAAAGCACCTGAGGGCAGGACAAGAAGCAATGGATGGAAACTAATCCAGGAGAGAAACAACCTAGAACTAAGGAGAAATTTCCTGACAATTAAAACAGTTAATCAGTGGAACAACTTGCCTCCAGAAGTTGTGAATGCTCCAAAACTGGAAGTTTTTAAGAAGAGATTGGATAACCATTTGTCTAAAATGTATAGGGTTTCCTGCTTAAGCAGTGGGTTGGACTAGAGGATCTCCAAGGTCCCTTCCAATTATTCTATTCTATTCTATTCCATTCCATTCCATTCTGTTTGCTTAATGACCATCATAAAAAAACATCCATAACTTCACATCCAATAACCGTGATACCTTGACTTATGACCGAAATGAATTGAAACCTTAACTTCAGGCTCTATTACAATTGTAAATCAGTTCAAGAAAAATAAGTTGGATTTAATTTTTGAAGACCGGTATTAAAGCGATCCATTATATTTAGCGACAGAGACAATTTAGTTCTATCCAGAGACCCTTTGCTTTGAAAACTTACTGTGGAAGCAGAGCATTTATATATATATACTCAGATAAATGTGAGAAGTAACACAATACTTATAAAAATATATGCTGATAGCAGCAATGCTTATATATATCATGAATTAAGTTTGTTTTTAAAATCTGATTACCTTCCCATTTGGCGTTTATTTCACCAATCAAACTCATTGCATGGAGTTCTATTTCATATTTCAAGAGTGGATATTTTCTTAGCTATTTCAGTAAAGAGTAGGACTTATTATTCCAGAGCCAAAGGATTTGGAAAGGGAACTCTTTGGACACCATTTTTAAAGTTATGAAAGCCACAATTTGCGGTTGAACTAAAGCTTCATGTAGTCTGGCTTTGGTAAACTGGCAGTATATAGAGATTATCTGTCTATCTTTTATTTTAGCAGTCCACAGGCAAAATGAAATATTTGTATGCGTTTAACTGAAGAAATATTTCTGTAGATGTTTTAGCCACCTCCTGCTGCCACTTCTATATGAGTTATTTTTGGGATGAATGAGGGTGCCTTTAACATTTTTTTTTAAGGCAAAAGAATATATGCTTCTCCTAATTTATTTTCTTACCTAATATTTAGTAATTTAACTTTGGATTTAGCTATTTATAAATGGTTTTGTAAAAATCCGTAAGCATAGAATAATCACAGAGGACCTCTGATCATTTGCAGATTAAGAGCTACGTTTCTGAATAAATCTTTATAATAGTCTCCATAAAATCCATAGTGTCCACATAATATTTAGCAAATTCCTTAAACAGACATGGTGATTCTGGAAATCTGCAATCCAGACAAAGCACCAGAAGAAAAACAAAACAAAACAATTTAAAATAACAATAAACACTTAAAAATGAGAGGGAGGGAGCATGGGTTGTGTGTACGTTTGTGTGTAATATAATAAATATTACATCCATATTCAATATTACAACAGCTGTTTCTACAGATGAATGTAATCATTTATTCATACAAACAGTAACTTAGCTAGGCATGTGTGAGCAGATTTGAATAAATTTACAAATATTCGTAGGAGTTATTATGTCCATTGTTATGTTAATGTTTCAGCCACAGCAATTTTCCACACCTTTAAATAATACTATTCTAAATATAGATGCATTTTATTTTTCTAACATTTCATTTTAACCCTCGGGATCTCTCTTTTTGTTCTCCAAATATGATTTTAACTGCATTGTTACTTTCCATTTAGAGACAGAAAAACACAATAAAACTGTAATGGAAATCTGAGAATAGACTTAAACATAAGTTAGCAAAATATATCTACCCACCTTACCCATGAAAAAACAAACATAAAATTCCCTGGACATCTTATGAACGAAGAATTGGATGATGAATAGATTGTATTCATCATCCAATGAATTCCTGCATCACACAGGAATGGATTAGGTTGTAATTCTGGATTTTACATTTACACATATAATCAATACAATCTAGAACAGGGGTGTGAAACTCGATTCCATTGAGGGCCACATGAGGGTTGTGTTTGACCTTGGGGGGCCACGACAGGCATGGCCAGTTCGACGTCACTCATGTTGGGGGCACCTGTGGTAGCCAAGTGCTAAGGCAGGACTTCCCTCAGACCCTCACTCACTCTCAGTATAATCTCCTTCCTTCCTTCCTTCCTTCCTTCCTTCCTTCCTTCCTTCCCTTCTTTTTTCTTCCCTCTTCATTCTCCTTCCTTCTTCCTTCCCCTCTTTCTTTATTTTTCCTTCCTTGCTCTCTTTCCATCTTTTTCTTTGTCTGTCTTCTTTCCCTTTCTCCCCTCCTGTCCCTTCTTCCATGCTCAAATGAAAAAGGGGAAACATTTCTCCTTTTGTTTTGTTTTTAGTTTGTTTTGCTAGTCCTCTGCCAGGGAAAATGGAGCCCGGGGGGAACTGTGTGTGGCCCCCCTGGGCCCCATTTTCAACCACAACGGCCTCTGCAGCCCTCTGCCAGGAAAAATGGGGCCTGTTTTTGCTGGCAGAGGATGTCATGGCCGACAATGGGTCCCAGAGGGTGAACACGGCCCTCCTGAGCTCCATTTTTGCTGGCAGAGGCACCGCGAGCTGGCCCTTTGCTGTTTCCAGGGTGGCCCTGCGGACCAGATATAGGCACCCCGTGGGCTGTATCCGACCTGCAGGCCTTGAGTTTGACACCCCTAATCTAGAACATAGGAATAGAGTTTCACTTTCCCAGAATGTGGCATCCAACATCTCACACTTTTTTAGACACCTAAGAGAATTCTGTCACGTATTATTCTGCCAATCCATTTGAGCTTTACACTCCTAATCCTGGTAATAGAAATATGAACATTAAAAGCCTACAGAGACAAAACAGATGTTTAAAGATGTTGCTTTAAAGTTATTCTCTACCACAATATGCTATCAGCTCCTGGTACAAAGCTGGGCTCTCCTGATTTAGAAATATTTCAGTCCTAAATGTCCCTGAAGCATCTTTCAGATTCTATGCTGTGTCTCAAGTGTCATCTTCCACATGAAGCAGTATGTGATCCAATTAAGATATTAAAAAAATGTCTAACCTTTTTTACCTTCTGCATAAAATTAAAATGTCTTCCCTTAAGCTTCACTCATGTCACAGTAGCAAATAATTTTCATTCTAGATGTAGAAGACTAAGGACACCTACTTGGGAAGCTGAGCTTTGATGTTTTCTTAAGTAATCAGTCATCTTCATTCATTCATAACTGAAGTCAACAAGAGTTTAGTTTAATGTTCTGCTATCCATTGTACTAGAATGCAGGTATACATTAAAAAAAATCCAGTGCTACTTGAATGAGTCCTTGTGGCACATCTACTATTCATGTATTAATATACATTCAAGTATTAATATACTATCACAATTCCAGAGCTTAATTTACCCTTCTAAAGCAAAATACATCATGCATACAGATTCTTTTTGAATATTTACAAATATTTTAAGAATATTTTCCTCTCATCCTATTTAGACTCTACTGTCTTGGATCTTGCTGCATTCTGCCATACAGTTTTTTTAATTTAGTACAGTAGGAAGTGACATTTTCCAAGTAATATATTTTTCAGTCTCCTGGAATTTATTTCTGATTTATTTTTCCGTTTTAAACAATACTATGATTTTACTGCCAGCTTTTAGGTTGTTATTCTCTTAATTATAGTCCCTTTAATTTAGTAGCCATAGTATGATACATCCATGCATAGAAAGTAATCAAACTGACATTTTCTGTATGGTCCTTTTGTTATATTGTTTCTGTTTTGCTTTGTTTTTGTTCTTGTTTTTATGCTGATCCTTGACAAAAATAAAGAATTGATATCTCTACTCTTGCCAAGAAAAATATACTGATACATCCATTTATCACCACAGTCAAGTTCAATTCAGTTCATACTTTTTACTGTATGTTTTCTCTAACATCACTAAGTATTTTTTTGTAGTCAGTGATCCACTGATGACAACCTCAGTTTCATAAAATATAACAATGCATTAAAATGTTTAATAAATGTTAAGGTCATTTCATTTGTCCTAAAAAAATTTACAGCAAAAGAACTGGTATTCTATTGATTCAACTTTTGATATACGTTGACACATTCTACTGTGCCTTCCTTCTTGTTACTATTGTTGGACAGCTCTTATTCATACAGCAATAGGAGAATGTGCTTATGACTGAAGATGAGTGCAGAATTCTGTTCTACAGCATTGGGGATCTAATATCTCTTTAAAATTTACTAAAACTTATTTCAGTTTTTTTTAAACCCTCCATCTTTTCAGGTGTATTAAGTCAATCTATGTAGTAGAATGAACTGTGGAATCTCAAAAACAATGCACTCTATATAGGATTATCCTTGAGGAATATTCAGAACAGTTGGGTGGGCAGTTCTGGGAGTCCATAGCGGGGCACAGGTAATACCCCTGTTGCATGAGCTGTACTGGGTGCTTGTTTATTTCTGGGTCCATTCAAGGTTTTCGTTATTACCTTTAAAGCCTTTTATAGCATGGGTCCAAGATATCTGAGGAAACAATTTGCCCCAATGGGATTGGCCTGCCCCACTCATGCTGGCAGAAGGAACATGCTTGTTCCAATCAACCAAGGAATTTTAACTGTTGGATTCTCTTAGAACAGTCTTTTCTACCACGGCCTTCACCCTTTAGAACAGGGCTGTCAAACTCGCAGGTCACAGGCCAGATGTGTCAGATAATGGCCATGCCCACTCCCAGTTTAGTGAAGGGGGGGGGAATGTGATATGTCACATGACGCCACTATGATGACGTGAGTTTGACACCCTTGCTTTAGAACATCTTGCCTCTAGGGGTGAGATCTGCATACACTTTTTTGACCTGTTAGAAGGGCCTTAAAACATGGCTGTGCTAATTGGCTTGGGGCCTTGGTAGAGGTGGTTGGTGCAGAGAACGCACCACAATCACACTGCTCAAATGGTTTTTAGTTTGTATTTAACTCTTGTAATTTTAAATTGCCTTTAAATTTATAAAATATTTTTATTTTATGAATTGTTTTTACATTTATACTTTTTATTGTATTGTAAACTGTCAGTTAGCAAGATGGATGGCATATAAGTTTAATAGATAGATATGAGAGAGAGACACAGAGACCGAGAGAGACAGAGACAGGCAGAGAGACAGAGAGAGAGAGACAGAGAGACAGAGACAGAGACAGAGAAATGACAGACAGGCAGACAGACAGGATCATTATAGGAAGAATCTGCAACTTGCTTGCTTGTTCAGGACATTGTGCCCAAGCTCCTTCTAAATCTGAAGCCTACATTGGAACTTCTGAGATATTCTGGAGCCAAGTGAAGATTGACTAAACATAACCAAGGCCTTTTTTTTGACAGTCACTTGAAGATCCAACCTTTCATTCTTCTAGCACCATTCTTTTGGCCAAAGGGCTGCAGCAACACTCCCAGAAGATTGTGCTACATCCCCCGCAGATCCTTACAATCCACCACTTCAAATTCAATAACACTCCAATGGATCATTAATCAAGCACTTTCAGCAATGCTGCACTTCTTCTGCTGATGGCATCAAAATAGAATGTTTTTGTTCTCCTTCAGTGAAGGGAAAAGGAACGCTTCATGGCTTTCTTTTCAAACTCTCATAAAATGGACTCAAAACCAGCCACTATTACTATGCAGAAGCTGGCATTCAGAGAGCAGATTAGCTTTCTCTAGCTAATCTATAAGAAAACTTACAAATACAAAGCTAATTCTGCACTAAACTAGATACATTTGCCTATCGTTAATATGAAATAAACTAAATGCAAATGTGCAATATGGCCAAATTGCAAAATTTGCTCATTTAATTAAACTAGGATACAAATCATATAACACGTATCATTCTTTAATGTGCATTTGGGGTTTTACGATGACATACTGGGACAACTTGTTTCTTAGAGTAGTTTTGTAGAAAAAGCTCTTCCCCCCCCACACACAAAAAAAACCCTTTGAAAAACTTGCACAAACACTTTGTATTGCTTTGTATACCAAACTTTGCTTTTAATTAAGGGAAGCCATATGTTTTGCATTTTTCTCTCTTGGGGATAATAGCGCCTTCCATGGTCTATTCAAAATGAAATCATTATCAGACTAATTACATTTTAGGCGGGTCCCCTAAATCTATGTCCCTATGAATAAATTGTGTATTTATCTGTTGCCCTTGTTCAAACTCTTTTTCCTTAGAAGGTAAAAAGGAGAAGTGGCATTGCCAGATACAGGATATATTTGTGATTCTCTTTGCTTGATAAAGAGATAGAGGCAGGAAGCAAGAGGAAGAGAGAATGAATGAAGGCTATTAAAATCCAGCAAAGCACCAAGCCATAAATGAACCTTGTCTTGGTAATCTGATAATAGTTTCCAAAGACTTTGTGGGGAGGGGGGAGTACACTAAGATTTCATATTTTGTATGTAAGACTCATTTATCTCAATCCATTTATCCTCATGGGCTAGTTCCATAATTGAAGCAATGTGTTATATGTAAAGATCAATTGAAATACAACTGAGTAAAGCTGTACATCTGAAGATACTGTCCATTTTATAGCCAATAATAATGCAAATACTACCAGATAATGGGAAACAGTGATATCCCCAATATATTTAGCATTAGATTGTTGTAGAAAGGCTAATTGCAGTACATTTATCATGTCATTATATCGCAGTATAATTTAGTAGAAGTCAACTTCTCATTCTTTATATCTATCTCTCTATCATCTCTCTGTCTGTCTATCTATCTATCTATCTATCTATCTATCTATCTATCTATCTATCTATCTATCTATCTATCTATCT
>JANHFL010003092.1:66016-84949 GCA_032468155.1 Oxyrhabdium leporinum
CTGTATATCTACAGCTTTGTCCCTCTTAGGATCTATTCTTGGCCTTTTGAAAAAAAAAAGTTATATATTTTATGATTCCAAAAAGTAATATCAACACTTCTATTGATAACTGGTTAAGAGCTTTACAGCAATTCTGAGATCATTCTTTTTAAAAAAAAAGAAGATCAGGATTATGAAGCTGTTCAAACAATTGTAAACTATGAACATTAAGAAAATTATAATGGGTTGATCTTCGCATTGACCTCAACAATTTTTAATGCATTTAATCAAATTTGACATTTACAAAGACGAATGACCTTCTTTTGAGAGAATGAGAATATAGAAATCTTGTATCCATTCTGAATTTCAAAGTCACTGTCCCAGCCTGGAAAATTACTTTATTTGTCAAATCTATCCATTCCTGCTGAGGCTGGAATCTATTTGTCTGGCATCTGAAGCGGCAGAAAACATCTGCAGGAGCCCACAACAAAGAAAGAAACAGCAGATCCCACCGAATCTACACAGTGTACACTTACTATTTAAATAACTCACCACACGTTTTATATACAGAGATGTCTGTTGAGATTTTCAGTATGTAAGCCATTTGAGGCACATGCCACTTACTCCCAGTCTGAAATGAGATAACGCAACTTTGCCAATGTTAATAAAGCAACAGTCATCTCTATATTAGTTATTGATAAGGAAAGAACGTTTTGTCATAATCAGGGATAAGAACACCTTTCTTGTCTCCACTCCTTTATTACAAATAGTCCTTGAATTACAATCATTTGTTTAATGATCATTTGAATTTACAACAGTACTGGAAAAAGTGACTTATGACCATTTTTCACACTTACAGCTATCCCAATGCTCACGTCATCAAAATGTAGCGACTGATTCATATTTATGACTGTTGCAGTGTCCCAGGCTCATTTAATTATCTTTTGCAAGATTATGACAAGCAAAGTCAATGGGGAAGCCAAATTCATGTACAACCGTGTTACTAATTTAACAACTGCAATGGTTCACTTAACAACTGTGACAAGAAAGTTGGTAAAATGTGGCAAAACTCACTTAACAACTGTCCTGCTGAGCAATAGAAACTTTGGGCTCTATTGTGATCATGTGGAGGACTACCTTTACTTTTCTCTGCTGTGTAATACTGGTCCTTATGAATTTCACTTTCATTAAAAAGTGGTTAGTACTTTCATAAAAGATTGATATGAAATTCCAGAGCTTCAGGTTAAACTGGAAATCCAAAAATTATCCTGGAATAAGGGAGTGAAAAACTACTTTTGTACAATTGCTAAGAAACTTCAAGGATTGGTTTACAAAGTCAGTATGACTCAAGATTGCTTTAAAGAAGGGTTTACTTACAGTATATGCTTCAACTGAAACAGCCTTTAGTTTTCCCCAGATCTTCTGCTTGGATAAAACATTGCCTTTATCCACAAATTGAACATCTGTTTCTTCAAACCAGGCTAAGAGTCTCTAAAATTAATTTCCAAAATAATCCTTCTATGTGGTATGAGTTTATAAGAGTAAAGTTCATCCAAATAATCAGTGTCTCTCTCATAATTGAGACTCAGCAGAGTAACAAATAAACAGTTACAAACTAGGAGCAGAATTGAGGTTGACATCTCAGATGTTTGGACTGTTAGCCAAGTTCCAGTTCCTTAATAAGATCTCATCCGAGCCCTCCCACCCCATCCAGCTTTTTTTACAGGTAGTCCTTGACTTACGACTACCATTGAGCCCAAAATTTCTCTAAGCAAGACATTTGTTAAGTGAATTTTGCTCCATTTTATTACCTATCTTGCCTCCATTGTTAAGTGAATCACTGCAGTTGTGAAGCTAGTAATACAGTTGTTATATGAATCTGGCTTCCCCATTGACTTTGCTTGTCAGAAGCTCGCAAAAGGTGACCACATGACCTCGGGACACTGCGACTGTCATAAATATGAGTCAGTTGCCAAGTATTTGAATTTTGATCACATGACCATGGGGATGCTGCAATGATCGTAAGTGTGAAAAATGGTCATACATCACTTTTTTTCAGTAACATTGTAACTTCCAATGGTCTAAAATGAACTTTTGTAAGTAAAGGACTATCTGTACTGTCCTCACACTCTTAGTAGCAAAGCAGTATCACAGCTTTATGGAAAAGCTTTAACAGCAATTAAAGGAGTAGCCCTACCATACAGGTAGTCCTTGACTTAAACCATTTGTTTAGCAACAGCTCAAAGTTATAGCAACACTGAAAAAGTGACTTGAAACAATCTTTGCACTTACAACTATCATAGCATTCCAGTTACATGATCAAAATTCAGGCACTTAGCAAATATTTAGCAAAATATTCACACTGATTGCAGTAATGTGATTACCATTACTTAGCTTCTCAGTCAGTTTCTGACAAAGCGAAAGGGTCAAGCCAAATCCACTTAATGACCATGTAATTCATGTAACAATTACAGCGATTTACGGTACTTAACAACCATGGCAAAAAAGTTTGTAAAATTGGGCATGACTTACTTAAAAATGGCTTGCTTAGTAAGGAAAATCCCCATCCCAGTTGTGGTCTTAAGTCAAGGACTAACTGTATGCCTCTGCAATGAGGATCTGTTTGATTAGAAAAAGGATCCACGTTTTGCCTAGACCAAGGGTATCAAACTCAAGGCCCGGGGGTGGGATCTGTGCTTAGATCTAGCCAGTGGGACCGCCCTGGAAGCAGTGAAGGATAGGCTCATGCTGCCTCTGCCAGAGAAAACGGAGCTTGCGAGGATTGTAGGAGGCCCTCCCAAGCTCTGATTTCGCCAGCAGAGGGTTGCAGGAGGCCAGGCAGATAAAAACGGAGCTCCGGAGACAGATGGCAGAGTGCTCAGGTCATCACAGGCACCTCCAACATGAGTGATGCTGAGCTAGCCATGTCCGCCCTGGGCCCTCGAGGTCAAACACAACCCTGATGCGGCCCTCAGTGAAATTGAGCTTGATACCCCTGGCCTAGACCTTTCTCCAGCCAGCCTTGGAAACACCCTCAAAGAGAAGAAACAAACATAGGTTCCAGCACCATCAGGCAATAATTTTGATGATTCCAGATGTGCAAAGTAGCCTGCACAATTCATCCTGCCAATATGGCAGCAGCAGGAAGTTCCTGATAAGTAATTGCTCTTACATGAGAAATGTTATTTCGGGACTCCCCATATCCCAAAGCGCTTTTGTTCTGTCATGGGAATGCCCCCTCCTGTCTCAATTCAACTCTAGCCTTGCCCCTTGATACCACTGATTATCAGTCAAGTGCAAACTATAGCCCATAATTTGATTTGTTCTGTTTTCGGCCACCCGAGAGGAGAGCAGTGGGTAAGTGTATTCATTCATTGTAGCACTTATTGATTTGGCCAGCTAATCGTAATGGGAAGTAACAGCAGAACCACTGAACTATTGAACAGGTTAACCAAAAGCATACAGAGCCTGCAAGCTTCATCACAGTTTGCCAGCTCAGAGTCAGTTTCTTTCTTAGAACACCTTGGGGTGATGAGAGATTCCAGCCAAGAAAGCTTTCAGCAGATGGAATAGCACTCTGAAGAATGTCTTGCTTGAATCAGGCGTCACAGCTGTCTTTGATGATTTTTGCACCATAAGACCTGTAAATCCTTCTGTAATTTCTGTGGGTGGGATGACAAATGTTTTTGCAAAAGGCACCTGATTCCCGATATGTAAACCGTGCCAGAAATACTTCTTAATCTCTTCTCCTTTAAAGAAACTAGAATAGGAAGCAACCTCCTTTTTCAAATCTTAGATCTGCTTTTTGCTTCAGTGTGTCAACTGTGTTTTCCTTTGAATGGGCAAACTCAGAGCTGCTCTTTAACATGGAACAATGAAGCACTGCATACGTTCCCTTAGGAATGATACCTTATAGCCTCAGATCTGAGATTAATGCAGTTTATTCATTTTTACAACTTCAATTTTGGTTGGTTGTCCAAGGGCAGCAAACTTTGGAACAGGAAGTGGTTTGGGAAGAATAACCTACTTAAAACAAAACCACTAACAGTACTTGAATGGGATATGTAGTTGATGCATATTTTATAGCAGTTACATCAACTCATAAAAATCACCCAGGCAGAGCAAAAAAGTTGAAAGTTGAAATTTGAAAGAATGGTGAAGCAAATTTTAGGAGTCAAAATGCTAATTCAAAGTTTTGTGCAGAATTATTGTTTGTAGATTATTTGACAGAAATGGGAAAGAAGGAAGACTATAATCTACAGATGAGGAAGTTGGGAAAGGAAAAGTATCTTCACTGCTTCTTTGTTCTTGGTACTCTACTAAAATTAAAATCCTACCCGAAGAAGAAATGGGGATATTCATTTTGATTTAAATGATCTAAATGTCACAATTTGCAATGAACATCTTTTGAATATAGCAGAACTTTAATCTTTGAGATGTAAACTATAGCCCATAATTTGATTTTTTTTTCCTGATTTTGAGAGAAAGGGCTGGTTATGACAGATACCAAAGGATACTTCTGATCTCTACAATGCCAAGGACAATAGCAAGCTATGCAATTATTTCAAATTACTGTAATGTAATGATTGCCTAATACACAGTCATGGAAAGACCCCAGTGGGTCAGTTCAAAGGTCTGTCTGATTTCACTACCATGTTTTCCACATTGACCAAGTCTGTCTTCAGAAAACTCATTAGCAGTAGATGAAGGAAAAACAATCGACAATTGTGGAATCATATTCTGTCAATAGAATATTGTCCAGGACTTTATGTTGAGGCAAGATGGGTCAACCTCCAGTGTAGGAAATGCCATTCTTTCCTTTTAAAGAAGATTTTTAGAGAAGGCAGTGGCACTTTAACCACAAACCACCATTATTCTGCGTGAAGCATGTGACAGAATCTAGATCCCTTCTAGGTAGATTTTAGATTCAGGCCCTGGATGGAAATAACACAAGTAGCCCTTGTGAATTCTCTTCACTAGGTCCTGACAATGGGAATGTGTCTTTTCTGGCCCTTAGAACTTTTAGGGGCTTTGAAATCTTTGTCTATAGTATCTTCTTGGACCATCTACGAGGATTGAGAATTGGAAGCACTTATTAGAAAGTTTCTATGAGACCAATTGTAATAATAAATGTTGGGGAATAAGCAGTGAAGTCTCTGGTTTCTTCTGTTAGTGTGTTAGAGGACTTAGTACTTCATGTTATTTAATTTCTATGTAAAGACATGGGAGAGGACAATCATCAATGATACTCAGTTATATCCCTCATCAGAAGCTGAATATAGGTTGCTAGGACAGCTCTTACCTGAGCTCTGTAGCTGCATGAGACTAGATGAGATGCAACAAGTTGAAATTAAATCCCCAAAAGGCAGCATAGCTGTTCATCCAGCTCTGCATGATGATTTAGTGATCCCTTGGTTTGCTCTGCAGAGAGCAACAGTCTCCCAAAAGGATCAAACTACAGCTCAGAACTGCTTTTCATAACAATCTGTTCACAGTCTGGTAGAGATTTAGAAGATAGTTGGGGGGGGGAGGACAACAGTCACCAGCAAATTCCTCTGTTTTCGGTGAAGTCAGCTTTTCATTTCCTAGAAAAGCCATTACCAAGAAATTGAAAAGCTCCTTAATGAACTGAAAGACAAATTAGGTTCTCAAGTAAAAGTAATCCAGTTGCTGAAATTTCTGTAATGTTATCCCTGTAAAGAAAATCCTGCAAAAACCTTATTATCAGCTGAGTCAGCTATCAAGAGCTCAACACTCTTAGACTTATAGATGCACCTGGTGGAGGGTACGGCCAGGAATGCCTTTTCCCAACTATACCTGGTATACCAATTTCAGCGTTTCTTGGAATATGACCTAGGAGACCCTTATTATACACACCGATTCCCTCTCTATTGGTTTACTGCAATTTGGTTTACACAGGGATGTTCTTGAAGATACTCAGAAGCTGCAGTTTGTGCAGAATGTAGCAGCCTGTGTGTTGACTTGTGAACCTGGTTCTTGTTATTATTTATTTGAACTGAACTTCACCTGACTCCAATTGACTTTGAGTTGCTCACAGAATATAAACAAAGATCAATATACAATCCAACTTTTAAAAAATAAGCAAAATGACAAATCCAGTCAAAATGCATACACCATACAAAGGGCTCTACTCTCCATCCGCTCTTCCCAGCCTAAAATCTGGGAAAAGTGCCAGATCTTCAAGCCCTCCAGAATGCCATCAGAGTGAGAGCCATCTGTGTTGCAGGTGGGAAATGGGAGGTGAAGGGGTTGGCACCTGTGAGCTATGTTTTTCCATCATTAACTTTAGAATTAGCTCCTTCCTAAGATCCAGATGGTTTCATGCTTGCTGTCTAAATTTAAAACTTGGTTTATTAGACAAGCTTTTGGAGAAGAGTATACTTGCATTCCACCTTAACCAGTAGATGTATTGCATTTTAAATCTGGTTTTTGGTTGAACATGATTTTATTAAGTTTGTGTTAGTGGTTTTGTAAACTGCTTAGGGTTTTTATAATTGGACAATAATGAAACACATATTTTGTGACAGCAAATTTCATAAATCTATTTCTGGAGTACCAACATAGTACAAGCAACAAATATATCATTTTGGTCTAGTTTTTAAGGCAGCAGACTAGAAACCAGGAGAATGTGAATTCTAGTCCCATCTTGGAAATGAAAGCCAGTTGGGTGACTTTAGGCCAAACCACCTCACAGGGGCTCTTGTTGTGGGAAAATAGGAGGAAGAAGGAGTACTAGGCATGTTTGCCACCTTAAGTTATTTATAAAAATAATGCAGGAGGGAGATAAATAAAACAAAAATTTTAAAAATAGGTATATCAGCTACTTTCATTTCTACAATTTGCCTCAATAAAAGAAGCAACATGGTAGAAGGCCTAATGCAATATGAATAAACAACATTTTTAAGATGTTTATAGCCTTGAAAACTGATCTTCAATATTATATCAAATGATTTATATTTTCTGTATACCATAAACATAATAATTCAATTTCTATTTTCCAGATGCAAAAGTATGGAATGGAGGCATAAAAACAGATTCAACATTATTTATGCTGTAGATGAAACAATATTTTTTATCTTTGTATGGAAATGAGGGTGCATGGATTTTGTTATAAAGCTAGTAAATTATAAACAATTTACTCTCCTACTTTCCAGATGCAATAGGGACTGGAAGCCAAAATACTTGGGAGAAATGGAGAGGGTTGCAGTATGATCTGGTAATTATGAATTTTCCCAGAAGAAGCCTAGTCTTGTAAGTTTTCTAGTACAGCTCTGTAGATATTATGTACTGAGATAAGAATCTGTACTTTTAGATTCTTATTCAAAACTCACCCAAGTCCCAAACCTTTGGAGAGTCATCAATCAATATAAATTTCCTCATTATATGGTCTTGACAAACGCTTATAACCCAGACATTTTCAGTGGGATTTAAGAGGATTAACTCCACAACCTCCATAAAAAGTCCCAAGGAATGATGGGACTAAATTTCATTTCCTTTGTAGAAGCGCATTGTGAATTAATATAGAGAAGGGGAATTTGCACACCTATGCAAAACTGTGCTCCAGGACCTTTTTGAAATATTAGAGCCCCTAAAGTATAAGTTTCAATTTGAAGGATTTAGGACTGACGTATTTATTTTATGACTTACTTTGCTTTCCAATAGGAGTACAGTAAAAGGCAAGCAAATATTGCAGGTATGTGTATGCAAATGTATGTCTATACATGTTTTAGAGAGAGAATAGCTATGAAATATACATCCATTCAACTGCAACAAGGTATTTCATGTTCTTCAAGTGTTGTGCTGTATTTGAAGTGGAGGGATACATTATTTTTGTAAGTAACCAGCATGCATTTATTTAATCCTAGCTAGGGTTTTTTCATGAGTTTGAAGAACATATTCCTTCAGCTAGGGCTCATTCAAAGGCAGCCAAACAGATCAGCAATTAAAATGTCAGTTTTGGCAAGTCTATGGTTGATGAGCCCTGGGTTTAATCATGGAGAGATACATCCCAAAAGAAACCAAAAGCCAAATGTCAGAGTTACAATTAAATGCAAGCAAAATTTGTATCATGAAATAATATTCTGACTTCAAGATGCCCCATGGATTGTCCTGGTCCAGTCTGGCTATCAATGGGCCCAGGCCAAATATGACTATTGACCATAGGCCCTAGATTTTATACCAAATGTTTCTGGCTATATCTATCTTGGTTTGCTAATCAGTGGTGCATACAGACCTACAAACTTCTAGCAGGAAACTAATAAGAGCCTTGACCAGGGAATTACAGTATTTCAATAACTGGTATCTCCTGATTGGAATATAGCAACAACAGACCTCTCTCTATTTAGGACTAAAAGATCTGAGAGTTACTACTGCCTCTGTAAAATATTGATAAAATTTCTGAGAATTTCTCTCAATCCACATTCTCAGTGCATCATGACTGGAAATAAAAATGAAAGTTCCAGTGATGTCATATCTTAACTGGGCTGGTTTAAGCAAAGTCAAAAACATAATTGAGAGCACTGTTCATCTCCTTATGAGTGAAATCAGAATGAGGATAGTTCATTCCACCATGACCTGACTTCTATTATTCCTGCACTGCTTTCTTTACCATTCCATAATCAACAAATCTTGACCATTGGAGGAGAATACATGATGGTGACAACACATTAAGTGTAGAGTCCTTGATTCTTTCTGAGCTTCAGTTGTTTTGTTGCAGATAGCATCATCAGTGCCAGAAAACAGTGGGATTTCTAGCTGAAGTTACCTAGTTGGGTAATGAAATATCTTTAAGAAAACAGCCGAAGATGCCACAGTTCAATCCTGAATTCAGATATTATCTTCGGTTGTGATGTTGGATGTTCATAATCCAATGGAAAAGAGACCAGGACTGCAGGAAAGAGACCAATGACATTTTATGAGCTTCCCCATTGACTTTGCTTGCCACAGGGTCGCAAAGGGGGATCACATGACCCCAGGACACTGCAACCATCATAAATATGAACCAGTTGCCAAGCATCTGAATTTTGATCACTTGACCAAGGGGATGTTGCAATTGTCAGAAGTGTGAAAAACAGTCATATCACTTTTTTCAGTGCTGCTGTAACTTTGAATAGTCACTAAATGAATTATTGTAATTCGTGGACTTACAATAATTATAGTATTTGTGACAGGAAAATAACTCTACAGCTTCATAGATATATTTTACATTTGGGATCTGAAATCTCAGTCCTTTTTCCTTGGATATGAGAGAAGATGTTTGGGAAATGTGCCTTGCCATTACTGCAAACGTACTAAGGAACACTTCTGGTACACAAGGGACAATAAATGGCAGGTGGGTATATCTAACCCCCTACACATGTTTTCTGCCCTCTTTTTTGGAACCCGAAAAAGAATTCTGTGCTTTTGGAACCTGGAGAAATCCCACCTGATGTGGATTAACATCTAATTAGATTATAGCAACTTGATGCAATCATTGTTTGGTGAACATTGAATATGAATTCACATTGAGTACTTTCAGCAGAAAATGCCGCAAGACATTTAAAAATAAATGTCCTCGGCAGTATATATAAGCTTTAAAGAATAAATCAGGTCCTGACTTTCTTTTGCTGAACAACAGAAGATCATTAGTAGTTAAAAAGTTCATAGTTGTGTTTCAAATGTTTTGAGAGTTGATCGTGAAATTATAAATGCATACCAATTTGCAGAAGGTATTGCATTTCTCCTGTTATTTGAGGTACCCCTTTTTTGTGTAGAGGGGAAAATGATTTTTTCTTCTTCCTCTTTTGCTCCTATCCCTTTTGGGTTTGTTTTAATGTCATAGGTGAAAGGCTATCAGATTTAGGGTTTGAAGTAAGAAGATCCAATTCTTTTCCTTGGTTCAGCTGAACTGTTTACTCCAGGCATCATGAAAGTTGAGCCAGTTTTGGCTCTCCAGCGCATTTCTTCAGAGTTCAGGTTGTGTTTTTCTAGTATTTGGTTGAAAGCTTCCACTGTTGTGATAGGGCAATAAGAAATGTCATGGCCTCAGTTCTCCAGGGGAATGTCATGTCGCTACTTTTGGTTATGTGTGTGTGCATTGTGAGAATAACAAGTATTATTTGTGGGCAAATACTTTCCTACTTTCATATTGAGAAGTGAAATAGTTTACACTCAAATGGCCTTTAGAAATGATGTGTTTAAAAGAATGTTATCCTACTCAATCCAAATTAGAATAATGGTTTTTAAAAAATGAAAGGGTTTTTTTCCCCTCTCAAATGTGAAGAAAAATACAAAACTGTCAAGTGCTAGGGAATTCAGGAGATTCAGGCAGTTCAAATAAGTATAAAGATTTATTGCAAGCTTAAACTCTTCACAAAAATCTGAGCTAATCTGAGCCAAAGGAAATGAGCAAGAATAAGAAGGCATTCAATGTGGGCTGGACTTAGATTTCTTGTGGGTGCACAGGGACTTATGATTTATGACGTGTCTGACCCCTCCCTTGGGCTCAGCCTGGTCATCCCCTACAAAACCTTGCTTAAATAATTAAAATGAACCTTCTTTTATTCTCAGTATGTTACTTCCTTGCTGCTAGGCTTGTATTAAGTTGGGAGAAAAAACAACATGAAGAATACTCACAACACATTTATTGTATATGGAAATCCATCCAAATTTCACTTCAGCATCTGAGATTGCTAAGCAATGAGAAACTTGTCACCATTTTTGTCATGGACATCTCTAACTTTCTGGTATGATACATTTAGTAAATTTATATGCCACCCATCTCGCTATCACACAACTAATATTTGAAAGGCATTTTTATTTATTGGGAATGTGCTAAAAGAAGAAACCAGTTAATTATTTTCAGCCAATCTAGCCTACATAATACAACCCAATAGTTTCTACTCAGTCACCTTTTCTGCACCAATCTAGCTTAGTTAATGCACAGTATCTTTTAGCTACAAAGCAGAAAGAGCACAGCTATTGTGATCCATCCAGTTCTCCATTCATAATATTGTAAGCTGGGCAAATCTTTGAAGAAATGCTTTGGTTCAATGAAACTTTAAGCAAACTTCCCCTTTTAAATTGAAACAATGCCCTCCACACCAACTGCTTTCGTGCCCTTGGTGCCTTGCTATGTCCAGATGTTTAAAAAAAGGCTTCTCCATTTTTCTATCAGATCGAAGTGGGTTGACAAGATCAGGTCAGCTCATCTAAAATCATCAAGAAGGACCAACTCTAGTTGCCAAATCAAGAGTGACTTTGAATTAGGTTCTGAGCAAAGAAAATATTTGTAGCTCAGGGTTGAACTATTGGGTCCTTGGTGCTCTCTAAATTTGGTTGTTTCCTTGCAGATGTTTCATTACCAAAGTAAGCAACATCATCAGTGCTAGAAGGGAGTGGGGTTTGCTGTCTGTTTATATGCAAGTGACTAGCCCTGTCAGTATGGTAGGAGTGTTCTTGATGGTTACTTGATTAGACTGTTGTTTACTGTTCGATTGTTTGTCCGAGTTAGTAGTTCCTTGACTGAAGTATTATTTACTGCTTGATAGTTGGTCTAGTATTAATCTTGGTGTAAATATCCTTGAATTACATTGTTTAATTGTCTGAATTAAGGGAATGCCTTAAAGCGGAATACAATGAAGTCACTTTACATGGGCTTAGAAGGATTTTACTGATTTATTGTTTAACAATGTCATACAAGGAAAGACTTTGCTAAGCCACTGCAGTTTATTACAAGAGATGGTTGCAAGATTATTTTTTAATCCCACTTTCTCCAAAATGTTAACAGTTCTATCATCTGACTGGAAAATCTATCCATAAAAGTTAAAATCAAAACTGGTCTGTACTTTAACGTCTTCAGGAAAAGCTCTCCTTTCTCTCCCACTATTGTTATTGACAGATTTGGAAGCCACACAAATAGTAAAATATACCAACCTAGACTTGTAGAACAGCTGGTGCTAAATAAAATTAATTATATTTTATTTGTGAGACATTTTAATTTACTCCTTACTATTTATCTCAGTTTTATGTTATGTAGTTCATTAAAGGTTTTTTTTTATTTTATTACTAATTATTATGTATTTTCCATGCATGCCATTTCAGTGGAAAAGCAACAAATGATGAAGTTGATGCTCACATGTATTTTTTTTAACTTTCAGCAAGCATTGCATCCATATTTTCAACGATATCTTCTCAAGGTGATCCATTATGCTTGTCTTTGTGTAAAGCAAGGGGAATTCTTGCAAAAGGTAGCAGGAACTAAATTGTCCTATTTCCAAAGAGTTCCAAAAGGCTCAGAAAGAAATTGGATGATCTAGCTGAGAAATTTTGTTCCACAGATATTGATCTCACATAATTGTAACTGAATGTATTATAGAAATGCAATAACAAAAGTTCTATTCCCACCAATGTTCTATTCGGCTCATTTGGCAAATTTGGCGTTTGCTCACTGAAGGGTTCAATCCATGTCTCATTCTTTTTTAATGGATGGTTTTCTATCCTAGCTCAATCAAGCCTTGACAGAAATTTTGCTTTAGTTTAAAAACAATCATATGATAATTTTGTGTGTGTGTGTGTCTCTGTGTGTGTGTGTACATGTGTATGCTGAAGCCCAATCTTATGTTCTTTCACAAAATGTAAACAACATTTCAAGAGAACATTTAGGAATAACATCTTGAGGGAACAGCTCATGCACTTTGGAATTTAAATCTGATTAGCTGAATATATTTCAATACATTGTATATATCAGGGTTTTAGGAATTTTCCTGAATAAATTGTGCAATTGGCACATTTAAATTATATTTGGTCTTATATTAACATCAAAATAACTTTAATGGAGTATTTAAATCTTTTCCCCCTTAGTCCATTACCTGAAAGTGTTGTCTTTCTTCTGGTCGTAATGGAATTTCGGGCTTAAATAGGAAATGTTTTACCATATTTTTCTTAGCTCATCTTATTAACTTGTCTGAATGATCTTTACATATGTTATCAAATAAAGTAATGTAATATAAAATTGTTTTTTAAAAGCCCCATGGGATACGCTAGAACAAGTCTTCAAAATTCAGGAAAAAACCCACCAATATACTACATATGCTATTCTTGCAGAAATTATCCGTAGCAGTTTTGATCAATTCTTACATAGCCATCTGTTTTTCATCAAATGTCTATTCATTAAATACCACTGTAATTCCTATCTATAAACAGTCTAAAGACATTTTAAAATTAACATAATAAAATGCATAAGTCACAGAAAACATGCTCATAAATTTAAATTTCAGCACCCTCAGTGTGGTGAAATATTACCAGTCAAAAATATCAAAGAAACATTGTCTTAGATACCAAACTCTTAAGTAAGTTATCTGAATGATTTAAAAGGGGGTTGCAATAGAGAATGTCTAACTTCTAGTAGTCCAGGAACATACATGGTCCTTCCAAAGCCCAAAGAACAGCACCTTGGACAGCACCCACGGGTGGCTCCTAGTAATGCTAAAAGGCCTAACAAAGGTCAAAACCCAAGTGAACCATCCCCAATATGATGCTGACAAACTATCTGGTATTCAAAGCCCTACATATTAGCCAGTATTTCTGGTGGTTAGGGACAAAGGATGTCACCATAAGAAGCAAGACTCTGCTTAAAAACAAACAAACAAAGTCCTATTCCATAACTGCTTTTCAGTTGACAACCAAAAAGAATGTGGAAGTTGAGTCATGACAACTGGACTTCTTTTCTTTGTTGGCTTGAAATGTTTTGCTGCTCATCCAAGTAGCTTCTGAAAAAGCAGCAAAACATTTCAAATAAAAAAGAAAAAGAAAAGAAGTCCAGTTGCCGTGACTCAACTTCCAGACAACTCTACCTGGATAACTGAGCATCTTCATCAACACAAGACCAACAAGAACTTAAGCAACAAAAGAAAATGTGAAGTAAAGATTTCCTGAGAAGTACAAAAGTTTAGTCCAGAATGTGTATAGAAAAAATGGCAAACAGAACATTCCACTAAAAGCATACTTCTTTTGCTATTACTTATAAAACTGTAAAATATTTTTCAGTTTTAGGAATCTTTGGATCAATAAGCATTGAAAAGTGGACTGGTACTTTGAATTACAGCACTTGATAGGTTTTCTTGACTCCTTAAGTTTCAGTTTCTTAAGTTTAAACTTTTTAAAATGGAAATAACAGCAAATGGGAGGTTAGAACATCGCTTTTGGAAATTTACAAATGGACTAAGAGTACAGAAAATTTGAAATAAGGTTTTGAAATTAATATAACTTTATTAAATTTCAATAGAGTGACGAATGCCTTATTATATTGAATTTACAAAAATGTATTAAAGTTTGAAAGAATGTTGTGTGAAGGGAAAAAGAAAAAAAAAGAAAAAGAAATCAAATTTTAGGAAATTATTTGAAGAGATTAAAGATCAGGAAACTTAACTGTAAATGGAATATAAAGTTGGTTTATTTGACCAAAGTTCAAATTGATATGGTGTTATCTCTGGTAACCCTTTAAAGGCCTTTTTTCTGATCAGAACTAAACAATGAAACTTTAAGGCTTTATTTATAGATAAAAGATGAAGTATGGGAAGAAGAGATTATTGTATATAAGAGATGGTGATAAATTACTAAAATTGTTTAAACGTGTGGTGATGAAGGAGGAAGTCATTTCTTTATATATTTCTTTTTTACTTTACTATATCCATATTTTTAATACTTCTTTTCTAGTTTTTTTCTTTTCTGTACTTTCCATTTTTTTCTTTTTTTTTAGTTTGCATTAGTTTTTAATCTTTTTAATTGCAATGTTTATTTTTATTGCTTAAACAATGAGTTTAAATTTAATTCATACAAGATGTTCAAGTTCCACAAGCATTCTGTATTCATTTGTTAATAACCAAGATGTTATTAATTGTAGGAATGTGCCAGATTTCAAGCACAAAGCAAACATATTGTTTTGCAGTGCCAAGTCACAGGTTTCATTATAATGCATTTAATATGTCAGACTTTGTCTGAGTTAAACTAACTCATGGATAATTTCATTTGCCAAGCGGGAACCCCCTGGATAACAAGGGCGAAACCATAACAGTGAATTCAGATAATGAATGTCAGTTTGACAGTTCTCCAAAGGCATCTTCTTATGTTTATATCATTTCACCTTGAGTCAAAAAGAAAACACCCCTATATACACAAATCCAAACTGGCGCTGCAGAGAATATTTTACCATGCTAAAAGTCTAAATGCAGAGAAGTCCAAATCCATCACTATGTTCTCTAGTCCCACTGCTCCCTGCTTCCTGCTCTAATGACGTAGCCCCGGGTGGATAATCCACAGTCTCTGGACTGTAACCAACCTTTGCCCACCTCTTTTTTTTTTGACCTTTAAGACCCCAGGCATTAGATGACTAAGAAACAGCAATGGTATGAGTTTTCATGAATTTCTTCAATCCCACAACTACTACTAACTATTAATTCTAACTCTCACCAGAGGGAAGGTTTGACTAAGGAAGAAAATGTTTACCCAATCCATTTCTCCCTATTAGCTGAAGTCATTTCAGAGAATTCCATTTCTATTGTCGGTTGAAGGAAAAGGCTCGTTTAAATGAGGAATCTATCGGAAATAGATGCGATAAAGTACCTTTTACGCACAACTATGGTGATTACTAGGGTCTTTGTTACTTCCTATTGAATAAATGCTCCTTTTCCCAGGCAAAAACAGGACATGCTTGCCTCAAAATAATAATATGGACGGTGATCTTGTTCTAATTTTTTCTGCTTAAGAAAATGACATTCATAGTAGGTCACAATCCCCAGCACTGCTAATCATAAGGATGTAAGGAAATCTCCTTATTTGCTTGAAAAAGGACTCGAACAGGACTTTCTTCTCTTAGGCAAAGCAATTAAAATACCTCATCTGAATTCCCGCAAGGAGGAATGACTGAGAATAAGGTTCCCTGTGATTAATTACAGAAAGGGCAGCTAGCTGAGGACATAAGAGTAAGATGGAGTCAGAAAAGATCTAGCAACAACGTATGAAAAGGGGAATTGCACAATTAAAATAAATTTGCCACTGATCTGTATTAAGCGGCAAGTAATGAGTGAGAACCTTGGTTGTTGTTGATTTTTTACTTTCAACAGGCCAATGCAAGTTGGCTTTGAAAGAATAAGACCTTTCACAATCTGATCCATTAATTAGTTTGAAAAGTGTTTGACTTTCAGGATGTTATCATTTCCTCCAAGCTTAATAAGTTTAAATTTGAAACAATATTAAAAGATTAAGGGATAAACTGGAGATCTCTTGATTGCTTAATGACACGAGCCTTTGGAGCACAGTAGATTTGGAGCTGACTGACTGTAAAGTAAAATACATCCTCATCCCTGCAGCATTTGACAGCTTTGTCTTTTCCATTCTTGCATTTTATAAAGATTTACTGTATGGAGTAGCTGTTTCAGCCAGTTCTGTGCTACAGATGTTCATTCATAAATCCTGACTCCACATCAGTCTAAGGTTATTTCCAAACAGCACAAAAAGTGCACCATTCGCAGGCATGTTACTCTAAACATTTGAACTGAGAATTATGTTGCACATTTCATTCTGAAGCCACAATTGGGTATACATTTTCACCACCACCATAAACCCCCAAATTAATTGCATGTGCAACTTAGTTCATAGTTTTTGAAGTTATGAACTACAATAAAAGGTACGAAAGCCGATAATTAGTTCTTTTTTACATGTGTTAATGGGAAGAAAAGTTTAATTCATTTCAAAATGAAGACCGCACATAGCCTTTTGTAGCTCTCAAGCTAATTTCATGTGATCCTCAACTTTATTTTAAGCCCAACATTTAATTTTAAGCCCAACACTGGAAAAAGTTTTTGCTCTCTAGTCAGGAAAGAGAAATTAAAGTGCCAGGAAGAGTAAAATGGCAGTCAGATATACAGTAATTCAAGTAAGACCGTTCCCACTTCTGGCCCCAAGCTCTCCTCCCAGTCTGTTTTGGCTTCCACTACTATATAGACCCAACTCATCCAGAAGGAACATAACCTTGAATAACATTGTTAAAGAGTTGCCTTCCTAGACTTATAGAATGGGATTGTGATCAAAAAGAGATGCTGAAAGGCAGAATGAGGTACAATGTAAAAAGGTTTAGTCTAAAATACATGAATGCTTTATTTTATGCCAGTCATTTTGAAAATTAGCTCAACATATAGTCCATGTTTTTTTTTCTGATGGTTAAAAAAAAAGAATGTTGGACACATTCTATCTATAATATAATAGTGTTCTTGTTGCAAGGATTTGTTTCAGAAGCTTTTCCTGCCCAACCTATGGAAGAGGATAAAACTGATCACTCTATTTTCTTTATTATCAGATGTGGTTTTATGGAATCTTAGCATCTGGGATGAGAAGATACATTATCCATGAACGGTAAGGTCCAGTGGTGGAATTCAAATAATTTATCAACCAGTTTGCCTGAGCTGACTGAATTCCACCACTGGTAACGTCTCTTCTTGTATATGTTGTATGCAGAGTGGACAGGATAATAAACTTAAAATACCTGAGTAAAAAAGTTGATGGTACATGCTTATAAGAAGCATCAACTTGAATGATACATACATCTTTATTTACAATCAAAGACCAAACAAAAATATGTTCAACATGGTTAAACTTTAGCAGAAGCCTGTCCTACCCTAAGCATCAAGGTTGAACACTGTCTTTTTCATAATTGTCATAACCGAGAACAATTGCTAAACTAAGACTATCTGTATATCTGCAATTCTTTTGGATATAATGTCAGCAAGGTAGTCAATAAGAAAATTTCCAATGGATAGAGTGTATAAAGGGAAGATGCTATATTCTTGTACCGTGTACAAGTTGTAATGATTCAGTGTTCAATTGAAGTTCAGTTTTTACTGAATCTATTGCAGGTAGAAGGGTTTTTCATTTGGTCACAAGTAGGACAAGACTAGAAAAAGTTCTATTTTTGTTATGATGGGTCTAATTGAATCCAGATATATTTGTTCTCTAGTTGCATTGGTACAGACTAGGTTGCAGAATATCCAAGAATATTATAATTTCAAAGAAAATTGAAAACAGCCCAAGAGTTGTAACAGAAAAGACTGTTTGTTTGTTTTTTGTTATAAACCTTACATAAGTTCATGATGGAAATAAAGGCATGAAGCATGACTGACAGGTGTAGGATCAGGAATGATCTCCCAAAGAAAAGTATATGACAAGCCGAAGAATATCTCTGCCTGAATTTCACAAATTTATTTAAAGTAATGAATCAAATTTTTGAGTACAGTTCTTCAGTCTACTTTAAATTTGGCCTCAGAAAGAGTCGTTTCCCAGATTTATTTGAATAAATTTTCGTCTTTATGTGTCTGTATTCTTTAGAGAAATCTGTCCAGAATCCTAGCTGAATATCAGAAAAGAAGTCTGCTAAATATTTCCCTAAAGGGTCATAACATATTATGGTTTTAATTCTGACAGTTTTTCATGATGCTTCTTTTTAGTCTCATATTTGGGAAACATTTGGTTTTTGATTTTGGGGTGTTTCAGAGACATACATTCTTTTTCACATTTAGTGACTATGAATTTGCTTGAAAATGACATGGATTTTGTTTTGGATAGTTTTTTGCCCCAAACAAAAATAGGCAGCTGCTATCACAATATTACATCATGAAAATATGCAGGCTGAGGGAGAAAAAATGATTGTTCACCTTACTCAGGATCTTCTGGCAAGATAAAATTGCTTGATATAATAGATTGAAATTCTAGACTGAAACTATCATCTATCTATCTATCTGGACTGAAACTATTTGTCATCTACCTACCTACCTACCTACCTACCTACTTACCTACCTACCTACCTACCTACCTACCGTCTGTCTGTCTGCCTGCCTGCCTGCCTGCCTATCTATCTATCTATCTATCTATCTATCTATCTATCTATCTATCTATCTATCTATC
>JANHFL010003092.1:110454-128640 GCA_032468155.1 Oxyrhabdium leporinum
CTCTCTCTCTCTCTCTCTCTCTCTCTCTCTCTCTCTCTCTCTCTCTCTCTCTCTCTCTCTCTCTCTCTCTAATTTACTGGAGCAATGCAGCTTAGGTCTTTCATCTGAATCTGGAAGAAACAATACCTAACTCTCCGTGCAAGTTCACCTCCAGAGCACAGCAGGAAGAGAATTATGTACTGTTTTATGTATTATTCATTCTAGTGTACGCGGCTAAGCACTCCTCTTCTACACCAAGTTTATTGTTTGTACAAGACTGTGTGTCTTTTGTAATGATATTCCTTCAAATGAAACCAAGTCAATAATGTGTTTACATGAATTGAACATGTTTGCTGTTCCATGCCAATGACTTTTTATTGGTTGCCTTAGTCTTAAAGCATGCAAAGGGATTAGCAAAAAATGGTTTAAATTTAGTCCTCCCTTTTGGTGCTTTGATCTTATCTTTTCAATTCTGGGTTTGGCTTGGAGTCAGACTGTACTTCACTAAGAAGTCTTTGGCTCCATTTCTTAACATCAAGAACACTGGAAACTCCTAATGCACCGATTTCCTATTAGTGAAAAGATAGAGAACTTAGATGCAGAAATTTACAACCTGTACCTTTTCAAGTATAAGTCCCAGAAACTTCCAAGTTTTGCTACTACATCTTAGCTTTTAATATGACCCAAAGGGAAAATGATACCATATATAGGTATTGACTTGCAAAACAAATCATTAATGACTTGCAAAACAAAACATCAAAGCAGGAAAGGTGACATCATTTAGAGGACTTTGATGGATCTTTTAAAAAGCAACAATTCATTTGGATGAGAGCCCATCAACAAATCTTAAGTTTATAGACTGGAATGGAAGGTGTATAAAACATAATGGAAAAAGAAAATAGTAACCCCCTTATGTAATGCTGCCAAGAACACTACATGTGCATCTAATGACTAGCAGTTGTGTTCAAGTCAGGAAAGTCTTTCACTTCACTTTTGCCCATGCAAATCAAGAGATGATGATACACTTTTCAAAATGTATTATGATTTGTTCATATAAAATAATAATAGTGGTCAACACTTAGAGCATATCTAGCTTATGATGCAAGGACTCAGCAGATAATTTCATTTTCTTCCCCTATCCAAAAAAATTAAGGGTACAGTAGTGGGTTGTTGTTTTTTTAAGTTTGATCAACTAAAGACATCAGTGCCTTCTCAGGCTGGCATCCTGTAAGACATTTTTTTTTTCTTCCTTAACGGTGAAGATAAGAAACAAAAAGAGATTTCTTGCCTTTTTAATTGAGCTTCTTGTACTATCCATTCAAATTGCAATGCTTCTTTCTATTACAGCTTTCATATGTTATTAAGCTGATAGAACCTTCTTCTGTTGGTGAAGGTCTTTTTATAATGTCCCATGTGTTTTGCAAGCTGACAATTAAAAGGAAAATATTACTGGTCCCAGGGTAGGTGAATCCCCAATAGTGATGTATAAATTGTGTAAGTTATATAGGGAATAAAGGTATAATGGTCATTATTCTCCATAATTGGCAGACTTTACCAGTGATAGTGAAGTCTCCTTTTGTTTATTCATTTATTTAGTCATCATTGCTTAAGTAAACAACATATCAAGAAAATATTGGATATTAAAAACAAACCAAGAAAACAATCTAACTCCTTAGTGTTATTGCTACGTGAATGTAATCATGAGCTTCTAAACTCCAAAGTAATATTAATATCCAAATCAACATATCTAATCATAATATCAATCTATCGATCATTCATTCAAGAGAAGTAACATAGAAGAGACTTGCCAAACTGACAGGAGCAATTTAGTGGTTTGCCCGAAATTTGAGGTAAAGCAGGTACTAGAAGCAGAAAGACATAACAGAAAAGTGTTCCTTATTTTTCACAATGCTTAAGACTTGTGATGTTAGTTCTTAATATGACTATATAAAAAAGGAGAAACAAAATGATTTTTCCCAATCCTGCCATGCTGCAAAAAAAAAGAAGTTGTCTAAAAATACAGCTCTTATGTTTCACTTCTTTTATCCTGTTACATCATAACAGATAATGGAAGATATTCCTTTCGGTTCCACTTTCTGCTCTGTGAACCATGAATTCTCCTGGCAGACAAGGAGAGCTAAGAACCAATCTGGAGCATTAATAAAATTAAGTCTGTCAGAGGTGGGTCCACTGGGCATTAATTTAAGTTCTAACAAGACCAAGTATTGGCAATACATTTTGGCAAACACTGAACACAGAGTTTGGCACAAGCGGAAACTTCTATTGTAATTTAACTTGTCAGGCTTGTCCTGCAGTGAATTTTGTGTACTTTATTTTAAATTAGTTTATATCATACAGAACAACTGGGGAGGAAAAATATGAATTAATGTAGGGAGGAAACACCTTTTATATTGAAGGAACCAGATGCTGAAGCAATAGCCTGGCCAGCCAACCAAATGACTCATGGTTAAGTAACATGACTGTATCAGAGAAACATATAAATTGAACCACTTCTCATTGCAACAGTACAATATAAGATCTGTTACAGCAAGGATAAGCAATTTTCCAAAAGGGTGGGAAAATGGGACACTGAAAGGGTGCAGTAGCTATTTTCGTGATGTGGAAGCCTTATAGAGCTGGGGAAGATTGCCTGTTTACAACAGGGATATCTGAGGCAGTGTCTCCAGTGGGATTGCCTGGCCCCAGTGGTGGGATTCAAATAATTTAACAACCGGTTCTCCCAGGGTCAGGGTGGTTACTTTGGGAGGCATGGCCCATCCTCATCCTCCAGCTCTGCAGCACAAGTGGTACTATCCTCCCGCAATGACCAACCTTACCCTGAGCGAACCGGTTGTTAAATTACACACACACACGCGCGCACACCGCTATCAAGATGGATCCTGGATGCGGCGCTGCGCTGCAATGGAGAAACAGAAAATGGAGTGGCTGACGTGAGGGAAGGATGAGGAGCAGGGAGAAAAAAGAGGGAAAACGGTTTCCTACCCTCACACTGGCCACTCCATTTCCCATTTCTCCATTGCAGTGCAGCACCCAGGATCCACTTTGATAGCTCTGTGTGTGTGTGTGTGTGTGTGTGTGTGTGTGTGTGTAATTTAAATACCGGTTTGCCCGAACCAGTGTGAACCAGCTGAAACCCACCACTGGCTGGCCCCCCTTTGCTCTGCAGAAGGGGCATGCTGCAGACCTTATCAGTCAAGGAATTTTGGCTGATGAGTCCAAGAGAAGAGCCTTTTCTGCTGTGGCTCCTGCCTTCTGGAATATTGTGCCCCTCGAGGTGAAATCTATCTCCACCCTTTTGGTCTTCTGAAAGGGCCTGAAACCCTGGCTTTCCCAACTGGCTGGGGGGCCCTGAAAGGTTCCAATCGGAAGATGGCTAGTAGCTTAGGAGAAGATCCCACTTCCACCCCATTTACATATTGGTTACTTTTTATCCTATTTGTTGTTAATTGTAATGTTTTGAATTTTAATGCCCAAAGTTTTTAAAGTTTTAAACCTTCTAATTGTTTTGCACTGTTTTTTTATGGCGTGGTAAGCCACCCAGAGTGACTTGATAGTGAGATGGGTGGTTGTATAAATCGAATAAATAAATAATAAATACCCTCCGGGTCATTTATTGATCTGAAGACAAATGAGGATTTACCCAGCCATACACACAACATGTTTGTTTCCACCTCAGCTTACCTCTGTCTTTTTTCTGAACTTGGCAGTAGCCTGTAGGATTTTTTTTTTCCAGCCCAGGAGTCCACAGTTCTCCATGACACTGGAAAATGTAACAAAATCTGAAAGCAAACACACCTCTTTCAAACTTACAGTACATCTCCATACCACATGCACATATGCGACTCACAGGGTATGGGTTGCAGTGCTGTGCCACAGGTTTTATCATCCAGCCCCCACCCCAGGATCTTTTGTTTCTATGCCCAAAGTCACATAGAAGAAAGAGGCCATTTGGTGGTGATGAAAAAGGCTCTGCCTTCAGGGCTGCCTAGGAGACTTCACCCTCGAGAGATTAGACTGCTTCCTCTTCTAAGGGTCATTCATGAACCAGTCATGCTTTTAAGTCAAGACCTTCCTTTTTGGTCTCCTATTCACTCTTCATCCAAATAAAGTTTAGAACATGTCACCACTTGTCTCAGCCTTGTTATTTATTTATTTAGTGTATGGCATACAGTGTAAGGGGAATGTACAAATGCTCGACACAATGCAGTCCTCACAGCCTAAATTGCTAGTTTAGTCCATTCTGTCAGGGGTCCAAGTAATAAATCCATTGCAAGTAAGACTCCAAGGCAATTAAGTTCTCAAAGAATATTTTTATTTGGAAATATCATATTGGTACATATCTGGTGAAAGCCGACTTTGAAAACTCTTTTCATCTAATTAAAAGTAAAAGATTTTCTACTTTCTCAAAACAATCAGTCAGATGGCCCAGTCACCATGAGGTCTGAAAACTGAGCAGCGTCACTCCACTTTCCTCCGACCAGGTGTGAGAATGTCCTTGGTTCCCAAGAGAAAGTATTTTGTTTTGGCTACAGAATCCCCTCTATCTCAAATTCCCCCTCCCTATCTCTCAGCTGCAGTGTGGCAACACTGAAGTGGTCTAAATGGCTTCGGCCAGGCCAGCTTCAGGGTTGACACATTCTGCACTTGCATACCTATCCTTGGTGCATTGTAGTCAGCTTGTACCAACTAACTAGCAGCACTCGTGTTGCTGCTTCTTTCAGGCTCTTCTACTACTCTACACCTCACCTCGCCTTGTGTTGCATTGCCTCACATTGAGCCAGGTCCAGCACAAGTTTCCATTCTACACATATTTGTATGCAGCTGGGCTTTTCCCACCCAAGTAATATCCATTTATCTACTTACGATATTGCATGCTTTCAAATTGCTGGGTGGGCAGGATCTGGGGAGCAAGCAATGGGAACTTACCCTATCTCACAGAGCCAGGCTCAAACTGCTGGAGTGCAGACCATTTCTGCCTGGCAGTTCCAGTGTCATTAAGCCACTGCATTACCGCATCCTCAACCTTATTATTATTATTGGATATTTTTGGAAATGATTTTTACCCTTCCTGTTTGTTTTCATTTTAAATGTCCTGTTTGCCTTGATTTTAAATGTTTATATGCTCTTATAACATATTGAGTGTTACAAAACAACTTGAAGGTGATCCTCATTTGACTTCTCTTTTCACTTTGGAATCCTGAAAAAAAAGAGCAGTATCTTTGTGTGCTTCCCAAAGATGCTGTAAATTCTAGAGAGAGAAAAATACCTTTTCATCCTACAAGAAAAGAATATAAATCAAATAGCTTTTATTGTAAGCCACCCAGAGTCACATAAGAGAGATGGGTGGTGTAGAAATGTGAATGAATGAATGAATGAATGAATGAATGAATGAATGAATGAATGAATGAATGAATGAATGAATGAATGGATGAATGAATGAATGAATGAATGAATGAACTAAATTGCTCGTGCATAACAGAGATATGCCCGACTCATCTTTACTTCATGTTGCAATAGTCTGATTACATGCATGAATAAATACTGTAAGTAAACATTTATATAACAGGAACATCAAAGACACAAAACCACCTTTCTCACTAAAAGCACACCTGCTTGTAGAAACACTATGAGACCATTTTGGTTTTCTCCTTCTGAGTGAATTCTCAGAATGAGATCTCAGATTGCCTTCACCTTTTTCATCCATACATAGTTTCTGTGATATAGAAATACATCCTACAATTGCAGAGGCCATCTGCTACCTTTAATTCTGGAATTGGATTGCAATAAAAAATAATGTTTCCATAAAATTTGTCCTTCTGAAAGGCAGGATAAATCTTTTAACCTACATACTATATGTTAAAATAAATGAAAAAGAAGTAGATGCCAGGTTAAAAAAAAAAATAGGCCAATCAGGTGATGCTGACAATGATGGTACAGTAAATGTAAGTGTCATAATTTTCAGATATATTTTCATCAATTTATATTGTATCTGAATTTTTCTCCAAACATTTGTGTCTCATGTCTTTTAATTTGGCATCTGAGACTAAAATTTGGTCTACTCAGTTACTGATGTTGAGGAAAGTGGGGCTTTTTTAATTTCAAATTTCACAGTGTTAAAGACTTAATGATTAAAGTATTTCCAGGAAAGTCTTGGAGCCCTTATTTTTGAGGAATAGCCTTTGAGAGAATTGCCTAAAGGAGAACTTTTGCAGAGACAAAAATTGCAGTGTTGTAACACATTCTTTGTAGCATACTTTTACGGGCAACATCTGCAATTCTAGGAACATTTCTCAGGGAGAATACCCCATTAGAATGAAATGTGATTTATTTCTGAATAACATACATTGCTGTCTAAAGAGGACAGGAGGAGAATGAATACTGATAGCCAAAAAGAGGGGGGAAAACTACAGCAAAAAGTTATGTTAATCTCTGTTAATTCCCTACTAAACATAACTCTTTTCTGAGCAATATTATTTTAATACTGATGCCAACAGATGCTTTGCCAATGTATTCCCAGAATGTTGATAGGACCCTGCCAATATTATATTAAGAAGGAAGATCTAAGGAATGCAAACACATTGTAGACTTTTATTAAAAGTGATATCTGCCCGGTATCTTATTCCACAAAATTAAGAGGAGGGAAAAATCCCAAGAAAAAACAGCAAGCAAAATAAGCTTACAGATAAAACCCAGGAATGGCTGCTATTCCTACAGCAACAAATTATATTCTTTGCTATTTTAAAACAGCAACAGTTTTGGTAGGTGGACTCAAGATAGACTTTTTTTGTGCATAGTTTAAGAAGTTGGCATCTTTTTGCCTTTTTGTCCATCTCAGCTTGAGATTTTCAATTCTGAGCTGCTCTTGCAATTCATATGCAATTCAAGTGCAATTCCTAGTATTGGAAAATATTCCATCTTGAAACCATGGAAATTTAAGATGCCTGGACTTCAACTCCCAGAATTCCCCAGCCAGCATGTATTTTAAACATGCCAATGTTCAGATACACTGCCATGGTTAATTAGTTCCAAGATGTGCTGTCAGTGTAGACTAATGTGAGTCGTTTTGCTCTGTTCTTCCAAGAACTCTGGCAAAATTGTTTCAGATTACTTTCTTCCTCTTTATTTTCTCTGAAGTTGCCAAGGACTTAGCTTGGTATCTTCTCGAGAAATATATACATTCTATCCCTGGATCACAGACTTTAAGAAGAGATTGGACAGCCATTTTGGTCTCCTACCTGAGCAGAGGGTTGCACTAGAAGACCTCCAAGGTCCCTTCCAACTCTGTTACAGTGTTACCTGTCCCAATTTTGCCTAAAATATCAGAAATCAATCTAACTTTTTGAAAACTGGTGTGTTATGTCACCCAAAAGGTTATCTTAAATATTAATGCATACTTTACATTTTTGATTGATTATGCGCCATTGTCATTTTCAATTCTTACCAACCACATAGATTTTCATATTTTTTCCATGATGACCTCTCCTTAACTTGCTCTTCCATGTCTTCCAAAAATGCACTCATCACCATGGTTCATTGCTGCTAGTTGTCTTCTTCTTTTTCTTTCCACCTTTCCAGCATCAGAACCTACTTTAGAGAGCTGAGTCTTCCCATAATGTGTCTGAAATAGGATAATTTGAGGCTGAACATATATGCCTCTAGTGAGAATTCCGAGTTGATTTCTTCTATAGAGTAGAGTAGAATAGAATAGAATAGAATAGAATAGAATAGAATAGAATAGAATAGAATAGAACTGAAAGGAACCTTGGAGGTCTTCTAGTCCAACCCCCTGCTTAGGCAGGAAACCCTACACCATTTCAGACAAATGATTGCCCGATCTCTTCTTAAAAATGTCCAGTGTTGGAGCATTCACAACTTCTGGAGGCAAGCTGTTCCACTGATTAATTGTTCTAATTGTCAGGAAATTTCTCCTTAGTTCTAGATTGTTTCTCTCCTTGATTGTTTCCACCCATTGCTTCTTGTCCTACCTTCAGGTGCTTTGAATAATAGCTTGACTCCCTCTTCTTTGTGGCAACCCCTGAGATATTGGAACAATGCTATCATGTCACCCCTAGTCCTTCTTTTCATCAGACTAGACATACCCAGTTCCAGCAACTATTCTTTATATATTTTAGCCTCCAGTCCCCTAATCATCTTTGTTGCTCTTCTCTGCACTCTTTCTAGTGTCTCAACGTCTTTTTTACATCATGCTGTAAAGTTTTCTTGACTGATAGTTTATAGTACATTTTTACAACACATTAAAAAGTGAATGTATAAAGATCCAATCTAGGCCAGCACGAAGACAGAATTGTCAATGCTGAAATTACAACTTGGAGTCAACTTGCTGGCTTAAGGCTCCAGCATCATCATCGCTAATAGGCATTATCTTGCCTATTAATTCAGGAGTAACAAGCATGTAAATTTTGTAAGAGAAATTACTTTTCTCTTACCAGGTCTATATTAAACAGACACTGTCTGATGTGGTGCAGACATCCCCCTCAGTCTTGGGAGTGGGGTGTTGTGGTGGTGGAGCTACACCTTTTGCCTTCACACTGATTAAAAATGTTAATGTGGGACCACTTCCCTTTGACAATACACTTTGAAGAGGATGGGAAGCTTTAATGAAAACAAACCAGCCCTTTTAAATTTTGCAGGGCCCTATTTCCAAAACAAATTCAAACATTCTGCTTTAATAGCTCTTGTGTATCCCATGTAGACACAGATTTTTATTTAATTAAGCTGTGCTTTTAAAAAAAAAAACTGCTAGAAATCATGAGTGGAACAATTGTTCTGTATTTGCTCTGCTGATTTCTCCTGACTGCAATATTATTTTATTACCATTCAATCCTACTATATTACCCCTTTGAGGGTACATGGTGAACCTCCAGGTGTTTTCTTTCAAGAGCCATAAATAATGTTGCTACTTCTTAATACGCTTCTAGTGTAATAGGTTCCCTCTAATGTAAGGCAGAATGTCAGTCTGAATTCAATGCATTAGAACTGCTTTCTCAGGGAGGCGAGCCTAACTTTATTTATTTAATGGCAATAATAACCATCCCAATATTCTGTCAGGATGAGATGAAAATGAAACATTTCACAATAAGATGCTGTCAGGGTTCCATCAGAGTTCCGCTCGTCCATTCAGCACTCAGACATGATTAGATCCAAGTAAGAATTTATTAGAGAAACCATGCTGGTACATCTAGGAAAAACCTGAATCTGAAGTCTCATGGTTTCCCTCCCCAAGAGAAAATCAAAGATTCACCTCCTGGCCATCTCCAATGATCACATGGCCCAATCCACTTCCAGGTCAAACCTATGCCTTCCTTCTAACACTCCTCTTCCAGGTCCAAGTTGACATATCCTGGGGAAGGATGTTGTTGTGTCTATACTCCTCTGCTACATGTGAATATCCCCCCTCCCAATTTCCCAGGCACTAAAATGTGGCAGCCGCAGAGGCCTTCTACGAATATGGCTTCCAAGGCTGACAGATGCATTATTTCCCCCTGTTTTTATTTTATTCATAGAGCAGTCAAAGATGCATTAGTGCTTAATCAGTTTTGATTGAAAATGTGTTCTTCATAAGCTAAAATCTTCAATGTATTGAGAATAAACTGCAAGCTGTAAGATGACATGTTATGTTTTCCATTGTTGTCTTCTGTATCTTTTAAAACAGGAATTCTCCTCCTGTGCTACTATTTTATTCCATAAGGGATTACTGTATCAGCTCAGGTTATTAACCAGAAAACATATATAACAGAATAACAGAATTGGAAGGGACCTTGGAGGACTTCCAGTCCAACCTCCTGCCCAAGCAGAAAACCTTATACCATTCCAGACAAATGGCTATCCAATCTCTTCTTTAAAATATCCAGTGTCGGAGTAACCACAATGTCTGGAGGCAAGCTGTTCCACAGATTGTTATAACTGTCAGGAAATTTCTAGTTCAAGGTTGGATCTCTCTTTGATAAGTTTCCATCTGTTACTTCTTGTCCTGCCTCCAGATGCTTTGAAAAATAGATTGACCCCCTCTTTTCTTGTGAACAGAGTTGTCACGTATTGAGGCATGCCCATCACTTTCTGCGTTACTCATATTGGAGCCAATTGGAATTTTTGAGTGCTTTATTTTTCTCCAAGGGAAGCCCCATATTCACACTATAGCATTAAAGCCCTGAGGTGACAAGGGCATGAGTGTCTGTCTGAAGGGCCTCCTGATCCAGCAAGGCCACAACTGCAAAGGCCTTCAATATGATATAATCTAATTAAAGGGAATTAGGGAAGATAACAGTGCCTAGATGACTTTGGCTGATCTTGGAAGCTAAGCGGTATTGGACATAAGTTCTTGGCTAGAAGATAACGAGAAAATCCCAATTTTTTACACTGGGTTGGAAAGACAAAAGTAAGCCCCAGAAGAAGGCAACAAATCACTTCCATAACATGACCGTAGAAAACTTCAAGGGTCACCCAGAATTCAATTCAAGGAAATCTTTCTTTTCATTGATAATCAAAATAACGACCTTTTTTTTCCCCTTTTTTTAAGGATCCTATTGCAAAATCCAGAAAAAAAAGGGAGAATGTCAGTGGGTGCAAAGGTCCGACCCATTATCTTCCAATTTTTAACTGTCCCAAAACAGCCACCCAATACAGAAACTGAGCTTTTGAGATGGTTATTGACTTCGATGTTGAGAATTCAGTGATGAGAAAAGTAGGTTCCTGTACTCAGGCAGGAAAAGCCTGAGATGCACAGATACAGAATAGGCAGTATCTGACTCAACAGTAGCATCTGTTGAGAGGGATCTAAGTGTCTGGATGGACCACCACTTAAGCATGAGCCAGCAGGGTGTTGCAGCTGCCAAAAAAGCCAATGCAATCCAGGCTGTATCAACAAGATCATGAGAAGTGGTAGTATTGCTCTATATCACACTGGTAAGGCCACATTTGGAATACTTTGTCTATTTCTGGTCACCATGATACCAAAAAAAAATGCTGAGGCATATAAAAAGTGCAAAAAACGTGATAATGGATCTGGAAGCTAAACTGTATGAAGAATGGCTAAAGAAATTAGGCATGTTTAGCCTAACAAAGATAAGGGTTGGCATCAAAGCCATCTTCCAATACTTGAAGGGCTGCACTGGGAGGAGAGGGTCGTCTTTTTTTTCAAACCACCTGAGGGTAGGAGAAGGAGCAATGGGTGGAAGGTCATCAGAGGGAGATCCAACCAGGAACCAAGGAGGAATTTCCTGCCAGTGAGAATGATTAAGCAGTGGAACAGCTTGCCTCCCCGAGTTGAGAGTGCTCCAATCCTGGAGGTGCTCCAAGATCCCTTCCACCCCCTCTGATTGTATGATTAATTTTCCTTTCTTCCTTCTATTTGCAAAGTTCCATTTGTCTTACTTCACAGTGATATTCAAAAATAGCCCATCTTCCTGCTGATTTTGACCATTTGTGCTACTCAAAGGCTATGATGCTATTAGCTCAGGTACTATATGCCACATAAAAAATTGAGTCCAGTGCTCAGTATAGTAATAGAGGGATTTGTCCTGGGTTTCATCTTTACCTATGTGGAAGGCAATAAAGAACGTTTCATCCTGATAAGATTGGGAGAACAGGGAGGTTTTAATTGGGGTCAAAAGAGAGATGGCGTAGAGAGATTCTTTATTAGCAGTAAGTATTGCAAACAGCATGAAAAGCAAAAGATGTTAAGATTAACAATAAGTTTGTTGTAAATTGCTCATGAGCTGCAGAACTAGTGAGGATTTTCCTCATCTGGAAATACTTTTTTTTTTTCACTTTCTGCAGTGGCCTAATCTGCATTATTCAAGAATCTTCTTTATTTGCACTAAGACTCCCCTCTACTGCTCAACACAGAGAATGCATCACACTTAATCAGACTAAATATCAAGAAGGAACTGCAGAGAACAGAAAATATTAATCCTACATCACCAGAGAATTAGCATTGGATAAACACAAAGGGTAAAATCCTTATCAATAGACTGTAAGAAGGATAAATCTGCCCATTTTGTTTTCTGAAAAATTAAAACATTTTTAAAAAAAATCAAATCACCAATTTTTCCAAGCTCTCTTTTGGAAGGAAATTTTCCATTTAAACAACAACAACAATAACATTTTTTTCTTTTTAAGAATTAAATGAAATTCTCACCCAGCAGTACTAGCCCAAGTCCAACAAGCATTACTATTTCTTGTATAAAAAGGAGGAAGAAAAGATTTGGTATAATAGTTATGTTTTATGTTTTATATTGGGATCTATTAGGCTTTAGTTCAAATCCCTTATCAACGATAGAGCTTCCTAGATGGTTTTGGACTAGTCATTATTGCTCAGCTCATTGTAGAGTTATTTATCTGGGGTTCAATGAGGGAACTTCTAATGTGAGTCATCTTGGTGGCTGCCTAGGTAAGCGATCAATGTAGACATCATCACCATCATCATCATCATTTCTCTGTCTAACATATAGGGTTAAGGTGGAGGAATCCCAAAGGTGCTTTTTCAGGAGGCACCTTGACTGTCTTGTTTTTCTTTTGAAGACATTTCACTTCTCATCCAAGAAGCTTCTTCAGCACTGACAGGATAGTGGGGAATGGATCCTGTCAGAGCTGAAGGATGAGAAGCAAAATGTCTTCAAAAGAAAAACAAGAAAATCCAGTTGCCTCCTGAAAAAGCACCTTTGGGACAACCATGACCTGGATGACTGAGAATCTCTACAGACAATTACTGGGATGAAAGCAATAACAATGTTAGTCAAATCTGGAAGAAAAGGACATTGTTAATGATAACAAAGATCAGAAGAGATCATAATAGATCATAAAGAAGGAGAAAAGCAATACCTTCAAATTATGCATCTAACAATGATTACCAAGTACCGTGACTGCAAAAAAAGCAACCCGTCAATATATTCTAAAACAAATAAATATTGACTGCTTTCTTTAGGTGATTATCACAAAGCAGATTTTTGGGTATGTGATGTGAATGCATTATTCACTAGAAAAAAATACTGTGCTTGACAAGAATGAGGGACTTAGATGGAGCGATAAGATGGATGGACTGCATCATACTATTCATTCTTGTTCAGCTTGTGATCCATCAAGACACACATATTGGTTCACTGATGCTGCTGTCTAATATGGTATCCCCTATCCTATACTTATACCTTTGATTTTATATCAACCAGCTGAATGTAGTTTGGTGCTCTGAGGCTGCCAAGAAAGTTCTCAACAACATCCTTGCTTGAATGCTTTCCAGGTGATTTTCTCTGGCTTCATTAACAGATCTTTGAACCTCTTCTCATTGATGATATATCTGATCAGTGGACCAACAAAAATGTCTTCTTTAATTATGGCGTCAATTATTCTTGGAAACATCTGTCTCAAGTAACAAAAGTTTTCACCTTCCTTGTTTATTACTTTCATACATTTTTTTATTTTTATGTGAAGCGGAAGCACTAATATCTTTGTTGGGTCAACAAAGTTGGTTCATGCACCATATTTTCTGTCCTGGAATCAAATTCTTTCCAAGTGGCCATTTATTTTTAATATAGTGCAACTCTCTTGCACATCTGTCCCATTCATATATGTAACAACAGTACTTGGTATATCTGAGCTACATGCCAAGCAGCAGAATCACTACTTTTAGATCTTCAGATATTCAAGTTACACTTGGTATAACTGAGTTTACTTCAACAATAGTTCCATGTTTCCATGTTTCTTTCACAGCCAGCAGGTACCAAAGGGTGTACATTGCAAAACCAGAAGATTTCTATAAAATGGTACATGATAGGTTAAATTAAGGGTTATTTTCATGATTAGCAGCCAAAAATCTGTAATTCAGGAAACATTCAGGAAACAAAATCTTTGTTGTTCATTTGCCTTTCTTCAATCCTCATCTCTATATCAGTGTTGGTGAACCTTTTCGGCACCGAGTGCTGAAGTGGGAGTGCGCGCACATGCGTGGACACTGGAAAACAGAAGAGCAGCCACCCAGTGCGCGTGCACGTGCCGGGCGGCTGCTCTTCCAGTTTCCAGTGCTCCTGTGCACGTGAAGACCAGCTGGCCGGCTTGCCGGAACCAGGAGGAGCAACAGACGACAGCTCTGCGTGCCACTTCCGGCACGCGTGGCATAGGTTTGTCATCACAACTCTATATCAATCCTCCATGAATTAGCAGATACAGAAAGGGCTTTGAGATAACATCCACAAGTTTCTTCAGGACTGTCAGATGTAAATGGCCTGATCTGGAGATTTAATGTCTTACTTACTTGGGGTGCCATTCCATCTTTATGCTTAGATTGATTTGACATGGGAAAAGGCTAAAACAAAGTACAAAATGTTTGCTTTCTCCCTTGGCATCTGTCATTACTATCCTAGCTTAACTTTTCTGCTATACTTTTTTGGTAATTAAACACATTTCCAATACATGTCCCCCTAACTATTTATTCAGATCTCAACGCATCTGTATGGTCCCTAGATAGGATTGTTCGGTGGCTGCTCGATAGCCTCTGCTCTGCAAAACATCCCTTTAAATTTATTTTAATTTCAGTTGTAAAATTTCAGAATACTTTGTTTCTTAGGCATCCTCTGCAGTCCATGTTGACATTGTTAAGACAAACCACAGTATTTCTGTGTGTGCAGTAAATGTATCGGCAAATATGGAAGGTGCCAGGTTCTGCCACAAGCCACAAATCAAAGAATTAATTTTCTGCCTACACAAGAAACTATCAGATTATTAGAGCATCAGAAACATCAACAAAACATCAAAATGTTTTTTTTTTAATTATGTACCCAACTTCCTTCACAACTATTCACATGGCAGCAATCACAAACCTACTGCCTGGATAGGTTTGACTAGAACTCTAGGTATCCCCAGCAATGTTCCATTCCTATTGGAAATGCTGGGAGTTGTCCAATACAGCTGGGAGCTACCAAGTGAGAGAAATCAATGCAGTGTGGCCTTTTTTGGAAGGGGGAATTTCAAAGTAATAGTTTAAATTTTGCAAGTGAATTCCCATTTAGACAGTTTTTCTATATTCAGTAGTGCCAACAAAGAGTCAAGCTTGAGAATTTGGGGACCATTTTTCTGAAACTTGCATAGGTAAAAACTTTATTCCACAGCATGGTCAAAAGTGCCCTCTATTGGCACATAGTAGTACCATTGGAATTCTCCAGTATCCAATTGTTTCAAGACATTTAACATTCATAAAATACTTCTGGCCATTGTGCATCTTTGACATCTTAAGTGTATTCCGATAGTAGCACAATTGGCATGTCATTGTAATGTTCTTCAAAGGAATGACCAGAAGAAACAAAAAGGAATAGTTGGAATGTATTTTATTCCTGGTTTTTTTAGCAATATTTTGTCTTCTTTCTTCCCCAGCTAATCTTCTCATACAGGGGCAACAATGTATTAGAAAATAATTAAAAGGATGTTTTTAAAACAAAATTAATATTTTATTTAGCAATTTTAAATTGTGCTGTAACAGCCACATTTTTCAGCTTTATATAAGCAATTTCTTAAACTGGAATTTGTTATATTGCAGAAAAATATCCTGTATAATATTTAAAAAAATAACAGCTGAGCTAAATATATGACTTAAAACTGTCATCCTGCTAGATTTCCAATGAAGCATGTGGTAGAAAATTGGAAAACATTGAATTGGTCAAACAATCATACAGGTTTTTATTTTTTACATAAGGATAGTCAGTTTTTAGAACAAAAATCGACAGTTTCTTTTAAATTCAAAAGCCATCCATTTTATTTAGCAATTCAGTCTTTTATTCATTTACAATGTATAAAACTTAGCTGTTATAGCTTGGTCCTTTCCTCATTACTGAAGATTTTATAAGGGCATAATGGGGAGGGCTGAGAAATAATATGTTGCTCTCAGTCTTAGGAACAAAACCTCAACTTTGTTGTATTATTGTGCACAAAGTTTTGCACACTAAAGTACTATATATTGTATTGTTTACTTAATTGCAAATGGCCCCATACATTGAAAAATTGATGATAATATATGTGAATTTTCTCAATGCATAAGGGCTGCATATGTAACTCTCAGTGAAAATTGGCATTCTCTTGTCAACAGCTGTCAATTAAAAACTATATGAAACAACTAGAGGTTGTTTCCAAAATTATGAATATCAGGACTAGGGAGTCAGTAAGCAAAGAAAATATTAAATTGATAATCATCATCAGAAGCAAACTGTTTACCTTTTGGTGCATCCCCACACAACAATTCAATCATTCCTATTAAGTCAGCTGCTTTCTGCAAAAATTAGGGTTATTTTTAAAAATGTTTTGAAAATTTAATCCTCTATTGAATATGAACATTAACTCTGTGACATGATCTTTACAGCTTTTCTTGGCCATATTTTAATCAAGCATTCCCACGTTTTTATGCTTTGTGGACATTATCTTCTAAAACTTCTGCACCGGACAGAAATTCCTTGTCATACTTGGCCAATAAAGTATTCTACTCTTATTCTATTGCAATTGCAATTCCAACAACAACCACTCCACTCCACTCTATTCCATTCTTTCGAAAGACCTCTGCCAGGACGGCTAAACAGCGCTTAAGTTACCAATGGACCCAAATCCTTAATCTTCAAAACCACCAGGGGTCACTGGACCACTACTTAGTTGGAATCATGAGACACGCTGACGTCTTGCAGCTATTTGCTCTTTCCTCAGCTCAAACCAGTAAAAAAAAAAAGAGTGCAAAATTCAGTACTTTTATAGCATTCAAAGTACCTCACGTACTGCTCCTTATCAAGGGTTTGATAGGAAGTCTGTCATCTAGTTAATGGCAACAACCTTTCAGTTCATAGCGCGGAAAACGTTTCTTTCCTGCACTGGATTTTTGATCCTACGTTAGGAAAGGGATGCAGGTATATATAGTATTTTATTACCCTTCAAAAAAAACCCACAATATCCCACATCCCTAACTACCATCTTAGTCATAGATCAAAGACGTTTTGGAGTTTAGATGACATCTAGATGAAATCAGCACTGGATCAGTATTTCGCCCCAATTCTAAGAGCTTTCCGGAAGCATATCTCTTCCGGAGGAAGTTTGTGGGCTGATGACAGACTGCCTGGATTAGGTTCTGTAACTCGGCTTGTAGATTTTTTTTATTTTTTTTTATTTGCTCTTTTATCATTCAAGTGAACCGCCGACAGTCTGCTTGCGATTGCAGTAGGTTAAAAATGTGATACCAAAATAAACAAGCATATTGTAAAGAACGCAGCCAGCCAGCGAAAAAAACTGGGAGACAGGGTGGTTCCTGCATGCGTGACCTGCCTACCCCACTCCCGTTCCTTCTTTCGCCGCGGGATCCAAAAGACTGGACATTAGGACCACAAGGAGGGCCTTTCAACAAAAGGCCCTTAAACCGCCCCCAACACTCCACCGCGGCCGCGGATGGGAGGAAGGAGCAGTACGCGCCTCCCCGGGTGCAGCCGCGGATCCGCGCATGCTTCTAGGGCTGGCGCGGTGGCCCCACTGCAGCGCCCTCCCTCAGTGGCCGCCCGGTGACGGGAGCTCCTAGAGTGACGTCACGGCCGTGCGCACTTTGCGGTTGTATTGGTCAAACCCGATAGATAGAAGGAAGGAGCAGGCGGAGAGCTCGAGGGGGAAGTGGACGGCGGAGGGCAACGTTCGTGAGACGGATAGGCGCGGCTGCCGCTGCCGACGGCGACGCGAAGGCTGGGACTGGAGCTTCGGCATCGCTGTTGGAGAAGACTCCTGGGAAGCACCGGGTCTGGGGGTACGTGCATATCAAGCCTAGTGTGCCTTAAGACGCCGGGGAGCGGGAGACCAGAGTGTGAAGGCCATTCGGCGGCTGCTGTGCTGGTAGCCTCTCGGCGGGGCTGCCTTTTTGTGTCTTCGCCGCAGTTGGGCGCCTTTTCCCGGAACGGAGGCTTAGAGAGGCAGGCCAGGTTGTGCTCTGCTAGTAGTCATATCGCGGGGCTGAGGAAACCGTGGAGAAGAAAGGCGGAGGCGTTTGGTGTGCCCGCACTTACTTCTTCAGGTGTGTAACCTTTGAAAAGGGACGCCGCAAAAGACTCCCTTTCTTTTGCAGCAGCAGCAGGGTGATGCGGTTGTTACTCGTCTGAAGCGTTAAAGTACGGTTCTTCTGGAGCTAAGCAGACCATTTTACCTGCCAGCATTTCCAGGAAGAGG